>KZ308276.1:123538-139733 GCA_000376725.2 Ladona fulva
TAATATTAATCTGAAGTCATACAGGTCATTCAGAGTTCTCTGATATTTTGTGTTATCCATTTAGGTGTTAACCAGTTTCCACTTTATGAAATAGAATTTATTCGTTTGGTAAAGTCTTCTTTTCTACTCCAAATGTATACATCAAAGAGAAAATCACTGCTGTTTGCTGCTTTGATAGGAATTAGGCTCTTTCATTATAAGTAATCAATAACTGATACAGAATATTATAGATAACCATTTTAATTCTTTGTAAATTAAAGGTCCAAGTCTATTTCATTCCAGGTCCTTGATTCTGATGCAGCCCTCCCACATGCTGTTGCAAATCAAATGACAGGAGATAACAGTCCCTGCACCAAAGATGAAGATTGCCATTATTTTGACTGCAAGTCAAAGTGCACTCATGGGAAATGCACCCATCCAGTGTTGAATAACAATCTGCAGGTCAGTCAATAAGTCAAGGTGTCTCATTCAGACAAACATTATTCTTCATCGATGATTTTAAAGTATATAAAAGAGAATTTTACAACTGCTTATCTTGGTATTGCACTGGAAGGGTTTGTGGGATATGTAAAATACTAAGTCAATTATTGAAAACAAATAATATTGAACATACTCATCATCCCCTTTTGGGGGTGGATCTCGTAAGTTGCTTTTCTTGCTATCTTTTACAATGGTAATTTCATTACTAATTTTATTCTCCATCTAAGGTTTCACTTTTTATGCAATATTTCAACTCACCCATTTTCATCCAACTTCTCTGTTTTATTGCACTGTTCCTTCCAACACCATTCCCTCTATTTGTTTCTCTTCTCAATTTGTAGTTTAGCTCCCTGTACATCCCATGGTCAATGTTGACCCTTATCCATTTCATTCTTTCCTCCATTTTATTTACCATTAACCCCATTCCTTTTGGTGATAATGATGATAATAACTCCTAATATTGCTTTCCTTGACCTTCCGAATAGTTCTTTGTGTGCTGATGCACCCCTGATGCTGATTTTAACCTTTTCCCATCCCATCTCTATATAAATTTTACTTGCTTTACCTGAAGAGCCTTGATAACAGTGTCACAAAACTCTCCTGCTATCCCTTCCTTGAGGGCTTCTAAATTTCATGTTGATGATATTTTGCCCAAAATATATTTTTAAAGCTAAGTTCTTACTCCAGTAGTTATGTAGCTATTTAGCTAGCTTCAATGCAAATCAATAACATGCATTGCAAACGAAAGAGATGTAGCCATATGTGTAGATATTAATGATTGTCTATTGCATTTCTATATCAGTGTCATCGGAAGTTATTTCTTAGTGCTTTTATCCATTAGGTGGTATGTGAAAAAGTTTTCCTCAGCCAAGTACTTCCAGGTGGTGCAGTCATACTTCCAGGATTACTTATGTCAGAGCACACACCCTCATCATTATCTGTACTCTTGCGTCTTTGCGTCAATCACTCTAATGACGAGGGAGCTGAGTATGTGCGCAAAAGGCTCTACGCAACACTCTCTCAAATGGAAATGGCTCTAGTGGATGAAACAATCTGACTGAGTCGAAAAGAAGCAATCTTGAAGGGCAGCAATTTGTGTTTGCAAATTCTCAGTTTGCACCAAATAGTTGGTTATTTTACGAGCCAAAATTTGCTCAATTTTACGTGCCATCCCTGAAATATTTAGGGATTTTTCCAACTCTCTAATCAAAGCATACTTTTGCCAAAAATGTTTTTTTTTGGTGGAGGCAACTGCATATTCATCAACAAGTCATCATTATGCTCTTACATCAGTGAATCACTTAAAAAAAGACCAAGATCTCAAAATTTTGATATTCTCACTTGAGTATTTTGATTTCAGTATGATTTCAGAGGAGATATCAATTGGCAACGTGGTTGACGTTTTAAACACTGTGATAGAATTTATGTAGTCTCTTCATAATTTTATGTATTTGATAAAGTTCACCTTTTTCCATATTATTATTTCAGAGAAGGTGGATAATTTTAAATGCCCAATGCCTTGCCAGTTTGCATTATATCTCTGATAGTGCAATGCCTTTTCTTCACTGAATTTTGGCGGTTGGGTCCCCCAGACCCATTATTTTTCAAATTTTTATTTGTTTCAAAGTAAATTTATTACTGTCTTAATTTGCATATTTACAATATGGAGATCATTATTATAGAAATATTAACATTTGATTAATTTTAAAAATCAAAAACATTTGCTGCATATATTGGTGTATAGATCAGTCTTATAGAGAAGTTGACTTCTCAAATTTTTGATAATGATTTTTTGTATATCTTATTTATAAGTTGTCCATAGATTATTATGTAATGAGCAATAATCTCATACAAGTCAAGATGCAGGTTTATGAGAAAATTTTTACATTCTTCATGCATAAGAGATTTGGCCAATATTGTTCTTGGACCAATGGAGATTTAGTTCTACATGTTACACATTATTTCACATTTACATTTGTAAATCATAATTGTGACTGTATTTTTAACTCTCATGCGTAGGTACTTTTTGAATTTTTCATCAAAAATTTTACTTAAAGGCGGCCTATACACAAATATATACAGGTTATTAAGCATTATTATGAGAAAGTTTAGATTTGTGGGAAATTTAAAATGCTAAAATTTAGACAAATATAAGATTCATTTATGGAAAACTAACCATAAAATTTTACAGGCTTATATGCAGTAGCAACACAAAATTACAGTTGCAGTTGCACAAAGAATGTTACAAATAGTGCTGCTAAGTCTATGATGTCTAAGGAACCAAAACTTCCCCCTACTCATTTGATATCAGCTAAGATATATATAAATGAATGCTTTCTATTGCACTCATCTGCAGAACTTAGGTAGCTACTCAAGTGCATTTATGTTCAACACTGTAATCTAATGGTAATAGAAGTTATCCATACATTGTGCATTTCAAATTCTGCCTCACTCAACAAAAGGCTTAAACAGTAATTCAAAAGAGTCCTATGAACTCTGAAAGAGAAAAGTTTCTATGGGGAATTCCATATTTTCTAGTCAGTAATGACAGACTGAAGGAATGAAATCCTATCTACCCTTTCTGCAAAAATATCCTCATCTTATTCTGTGGAACTCCGGGATATCAGCTGCAGAATTCAGATACTGCACAGACTAGAAAAACTTGTATACAGTATTGTTATGAATACTATGGATTATCATTTACTTCAGCTAGATTTTCTGATTATGCTAATTTAATTGTTCATCATCTATAATATGCACAAGAATTTAAAGAATGATTATAATGAGTTTACTAGAGGAGAAACTACTCTCCATTGGATTACTTGAAAAGTAATTGAAATGCCTTAATCGATAAAGTATAGCTTTTGTTATGCTTTCACTATCAACAACAGTCCATTGTATCCTATTGTGCAAATATTTCTGCAAAGAAAATCATATCCCACCAAACTAATTAAAATTGCCATTTTTTATTAATGTTGTAAAATAATTAATTTATAATTTTTATTGAATCGCAAGTAACACTTGTGGAGAATATGTTAGGGAAATATTTTTTAAATATCTAGTATTTTTAATGTATTATATTTAGTATACATGACTTTACTCTGCATGAGATTTGATATTTTTCTTAAATTTACTACATTAAATAATTATTAAGTCTTATTTCAAATTATTTGGAAGATGCATATAAGAGAAACATGATTTAGGAAAATTTCTGTCATGCAAAAGATATACTCATGTGAGATGTATAGCTCCTTATTTTCTACCTCTTGGTGTCTGTTTTTATAAATTGTCAGTGCTACTTCATCATAGTTACCCAAATCAGCACAACAGAATGTTTGATTAAGCTTAAATACCAATCATTTTAAGGTAGTTATTACAAGATCAGTTGGCAGATTTAAAGTCGTACCATCCAATATGTTTAAGGTTACTTGATAAGCAACAAAAAGTTACATTATTTTACTATTTGTATTTAAAAGTAGAAATATATTATGGTATATTTTGCGATGAATTTCTTACTGACTCTGAAGTCTTTAAGATTGTATGTCTTCTATTAAATTCACTGTCACTGAAGGAAAATCATAGTTGCTGATTTAAAATATGAATTTAGAACACAAAAATTGCATTGCACCCCTTGTATGCCAGTGAGCTCATAACATTCTTAGCTGATTAAGTGTATCTATTACTCCTACCGTATGGAAAGATACACTTAATCTAAACTCACCGTAGCCTCACCGCCAGTCCAATTCTTAGCTGATCTAAATTACTTACATTCCTACGTCTAATTCAAGTCAAAGCTTCAATTATCCGAGAAAAAAAAAACATTTTGAATGTATTGAAATATCCTTTTATATAATTTTGTGAAATTTTAGGTTCTCATCTTTTCATTATGTACTGTGTTGACACTTAAATATTCCCTAGAGATATAAAGCCCTTAAATCTTTCATTTTATACAGTGTTAATGATTAAGTTTTTTATCAAGCTATATAATTGATTGATAGTTAGAGATCATTGGATAACAATGGATAGAAATCTTATTGCAGCAAGTATCACATATTTCACACATGAAATAAGTGAAAATATCATTTTTTATATTGTTGAGCCATCTGCTTACAAGAAAAAATTGTAAAATAATTTTCACTAGTTGATCATTTATTATCGTCCATGAAATCTATCAGGAACATTAAATTTGCCGCATTGTGAGCTTTACTACTGTTGACACGTGTGTGTTGACACACACAGTGTTTTTACTCTGATCTTAAAGGATATTAAGAAGTTAATCATGCAGTACAGCTGAATTGAATTCTATTAAATTTTTTTTTTGTAATGAGAAGCTAGTAATGTTGCATTACAATTTCTTATTATTCTAGATGGTCCACTTTCACCTTCCTTGAGGTCCCGAGTAACCTCTTTTTTTCTGCTGTGAAGAAGTTTTAACTTCGTGTTTTTCATTATTCCCCAAACATTATAATGAGTAATTTGGCCACTGATGGTTAAAGTATTAGAATAAGATACCATACACAAACCATATTTTGCCTCCAAAGGGATCTTCAGAGCAAAAACGCCAGCAGAGAACTGCCAACAGAATTTTACCTCTGAAGATGTCCCTTTTGGAGGCGAAATATGCATAACTATAAGTTTTACTTTTGATGGTTTGTGGATGACATCTTATTCTAACCCCAAAAATTAGATGAGGACATATGAGAAGCAAATTTATTTTATACATTCCTTTCAAAAAGTCATGCAATTACTTGATTTACCATACTAGTATTATTATTCTTGTATTTCTTAAGATAAATTTACTATGCAGTAAAATTAATATTGTTTCCTTTTAATTGTTATGTTTAGAACTATTTTAATTGCAACAATTCCCATTCCTTTATTCCTGTTATAATAGAATGGAGTAAATATTTTTTTTATGATGAATTGTACTTTAATACTTAATTATGTCAGATCTTTAAGGAAAAATTTCATATTTCACTTTAATAGAAAAAAAATATTTTGGTTGAAGAACATTGTGAGGTTAAAATCTGATTTATTACTAGAACAATACTCTGAAAGTGATGTGCCATTGGTAATTGATGTAGCATCTCTAGGTTTAAACAGTTTACATTTATAGATAAATTGTTTGGGTAAATGAACCTAATTTATAGCAAAAAAAAATGCCTACACTTTGTAGAATTGTCTTGAATTAAATTCCTTTAGGCTTTGTAATTTGTAAGTATGTCATTAGTATGTTGCAAGTATTAGGTTTCAAGTCATCCATTTCAAATGAGATTCTAAAGCACAACAATAGGTAGTAGTAACAGTAGTTTCTTCTTTTAATTCTTTATAACTGCTCAAATTTTTTTTACAATTCACTATGTAAAGGACAAAATATTCAAAAGCCTTTAATACACATCTTAAATCTAAAGAAACTCTCCTAAAGATTAAATAAATTTCTTTTATGGGATCAACAACAAAGAAGTGAACAATACAATTTTAAGAGATTAAAGTTCTAATTGTGCCGATAAAAGTCACATTGAGTCCGAAAAAACCTTACCCATGCCAGAATAAGGAATTTATTGAGGTATCCTTATCTAGGATCGGAACAGGGACTATTACCTCACCTAACAATACAAGAGAATTCACTATGTGAACTGCACTAGGCATGGGAAGGTATATCTATCCAAACATTTCTGTCAAGAAAAACATTTATGAATCAATATTTTTTCATGCTAATTGAATCCTAAGCCATAAGATTCAATTTTCATATCACCTTTTAACCTTGAAGACAGCCATTCTGCATTCTCTGCCCAATTTGATTGGCAGCTACAGAAATTACTCATGCAGCATTGCAAAATATATCAATATAATTATTAAACTTTATTTGATTATTTAATGAACTGATTTGTAATTTTATGATTGATATCCAAAAAGGGTGTATGTCTGTTACTGATTGAAATTAACAAAGAAAAATTCAAAATCTTCTATATCAATATTGAAACCAAGAATTACATTCAATAGAATTTGTACTAAATATTTAGTTTGTTCTGTATTTGTCAATGAAAATGATATTGGTTTTATTTTCATTACAAATTGATGTTGATAAAAATATAAAGGATGTATTGTTGAAATGATGAATACATTATTGCAACACAATGGCCTCAAGAATATATGGTATTACTGAGTTCATGTCAAATTTCCCCTTTAAGGTAATGCTTATAATGGTCTTTGATTGTCTATGATAAATCCGATTATATCACAAATTATTGTCACAATACATTCCCTAAAATCAAGTCACCTTCTGTTTCAGAAAATGTGTTGTTTTTATTTTGTATATTCCTCTTTTATTGTTGAATTTGATTGAATAAAGGATAACTTAGTTTGTTTTTATTAAGTGAATTTTGCCTGTAACATTCTACACTCTACTACTATAACCTCTTATGAGAGAAATTTTCTAATTCATCTTTTTCTTGAGATGAAGCTAGAAGACGTTTTCACGCTTAAAAAAAAACAACTTCTAACTCCTAGATTGCCATGTATGTTAACTTGATATGGTCATTTTCATTGAAATTTTCTTAAGTTTCAAATGGTACTATTGAAATATTATGATGGCATAAGATTGTTGAATAATCTAATCACTGGAAACTACAAATATCTAGAAAGGTAAGTTTATGATATGATTTATTGACTTGTGAAATGTTTTTGAGAGAAGTACAAAGTCTGCTGGCTGTCTTATCATAATCATATATAGTAAATCAGAAAAAAAACTATTTAACAAGTAAGAAATATCACAATGTCCTATTAATTCACAGTATAAGTAACTGGCTACCAAAACTCTTAAAAAATGTCACTTTAAGTACAACTTAACATGACCCTGAATATGAATTTGTTTCATTGATGTACAATGTGCATTGGTTATTATAAGTAATAAATTAACCAAATCCAATGATCACATAAGTCATTTTCTGTACACAGTAGCATTTTAAGGATGAGATCTCTTAAAAGGCAGATGGCAAATATAACCCTGGAATGTATACCAAAGTAGCAAATTATTGGCAATTGAGATCAAAACCAAACCATTATATATGACAAAAGTAAGACCGATTTCTTCAATCTAATGTAATACATTATGATTATAAAAATCAAAATTTAAAAGTTCCAACTACAGACCCGTTAGAAGATATAATCTGCTAATGTTAAAATTTCTCATATCTGGCTTGCGCATGTGCACTATTGTTTGTATTTTGTTGTGTTGCTCTGGTAAACAATGTAAATAAATAAAAATTAAAAAAACTTCCTTGTTAACAACTATGTGTGATGCATGTTATTAAAATACCAGTATTTATATCTTTAAGCATCCGGTAAAATATTTAAAGCCTACCTCAAAATAACGACAGGTTATGGGTCCAGAGGCTTAAAAGGATTTGAAAAACGTAAAAGTTGAGAAGTGCAATAAAAATTGTAATTAAATACAGTGCATGTCATAGTGAGCAAAAATGACATCAAAATAAGAACTGGAATCTGTGCCAAAACTTATTGACGCCGCTACATATCTGCTTTGGGAATTTGAGATAAGGATTTTGTTTGAAGCAAAACAGCTGATGAGCGTGATAGATGGAACAAGTACTCTGGAGTAGTGCAGTGCGGACAAGAAAAAGAAGAGGGAGTGGATCACCAAGGACACTAACCACTAACGCCAAGATAATCATCCTAAGAACAGTAGATCCAACAGTGAAATCTCATATTCTAACTTCAAAAATGGCAAAAGATATGTTTGAAAAACTATCCAATGTCTACAAGAGAGATACTGAGGAAACAAAGAGTCAACTAATCGGAGAATTCATCAAGTATGAATACAAGAAGCCGATCGATGATATGACCAATATTACAGCATTACAAACACTCGCGTTCAGAATGAACAACCTAAAACATACTGTAGATGATATAATGTTAATGACAAAGATATTGACAATCTTGCCTGATCAATTTAAACATTTTGGAAGTGCCTGAGATTTTACGGCTGAAGATAAGAAAACACTAGAGAATTTACGAGCAAGATTACTCAAAGACAAGGAGAAACTGAAAAGCAGCTCTCAAAGTCAAGACCACAAAGTTGCATTCAAGTTCAAAGGTATATGCAACCACTGTGGTAAACAGGGACATCGCAAGTTTGAGTTCAGATCAAATCCTGAAAACAATAAATAGCAAAGACCACATTGAGAGCAAAGACAATATAAAGATATTCAGAAAAATGAACAAACATGTAAGCATTGTAAGAAGTGTGATAAGGATGGACGCTAAATTCAGATCAGAACCTGATTGCACATTTGTGGCAGATATAGGTGCAACAGGAACAAAACCTTACTTCAAATTTCTCTGGAAAAATGGAATCAAATGAAGTTACTCTCACCAATGTCCTACACTTACCTGGTTTGAGCAGGAATCTACTGTCTATAAATGCAGTAACTGAAAACAATGGTATTGCTATCTTTGATGATGAAACAGTAAAAGTAGTCCATAATGCCAAGATAGCCATTGTAGAAGGTGAAATAGTGATGGAAGGAAAGAAAACAAAACAAGGACTCAGGGAGATTGATATGAAGAATCAGAAACATTATAAAGCAATGCTAACCCAAAGAGAAAGCATCATTAACTGGCACAAAAAGATGGGCCATATCAATTTCAATGATCTAAGAAAAATACCTGATCTGTGTGATGGAATAGACAAAGATATCAAGAGGTACAACAGCCAAATATGTGAATCTTGTATTATAAGCAAGAAAACCATAAATCCATTTTCACAAGAAAGGACTAAAGTCACTTGACCTCTGGAGATCCTGCATACAGATGTTTGTGGAAAAATAACCTCAGAAACATATGACAAAGAAGGATACTTTCTAACTGTACTGGATATTATACTCATTTTCTGAAAATATATTTGCTTCACACAAAGGATGAAACAGAAGAATACCTCAAAAAATACATCCATGAAGCAGAAGCCCATTTCAACCTTAAAAATGAAAGAATAAGGTGTGACAATGGAGGAGAATTCAGAAGCAATGAATTCAAGCTTTGGTGCAAGCAAAGGGATATTCTGATTGAATACACAATAAGAGACACTCCTCAACAGAATGGTAAAGCAGAACGAATGAATCTAACCCTGATGAACAAGGTTTGATCAATGTTGCATAGATCCAAGCTGGATAACAAATTTAGGGGGTTTGCAGCACTAACTGCAACATATCTGTTAAACAGAAGTGCTACCAAGTCTGTGAATACAACACCATATGAGATATGGAACGGGAGAAGACCAAATCTATCAGGAGTGGAAGAATTTGGACAAATCTTGGAAACATAAAAAAACTTTATCCTAAAAGTCAAAAGGGAATATTCATAGGCTATTCAGTACATGGATATAGAATTTGGAATCCACATAGCAGAAGGGTTTATGTACCAAGAGATGTCACATTTACTAAGACATTTCAAGAAGAGATGTCAAGAGAACCATCTCTGAAAGTGGAAAATGCAGACATAGGAGAAAATGAAGAGGATGAACAAAGCAATGAAAATGAAGAATAAGAAAATCATGAAGATGGAGAAACAGAAGAAAATCAAGGAATACAACAAGAACAGCAAGTAAGAAGAAATCTGAGAGACAGACAACTACTGAAAAAACCAGAAAAATTTTAAGACTATAAACTTGTTTTTGAATCAGAAGACACTGAAGAAGATACAGATCATGAAGCCTGTTTCACTTACTCCCAATACATCCATAAACCTGACAAAGAAGGGTGGAAAAAGGCAATGGAAGATGAAAAAAAAAGTCTCCTGAAGAACAATACATGGAAAATAATAAAGAAAGAAGATGCAAGAGGAAAAGAAATTATATCAAGTAGATGGCTTCTAAAAAAGAAAGATGATGGACGCTACAAAGCTTGTCTAGTTGCAAGAGGATCTGAGCAGTCAGATGATATAGATTTTAAAGAAACCTTTAGTCCAGTAGTGGATATAAATTCTCTTCGTTTGCTCTTTGCCATTGCAGCAGAAAAGAACTATCACATACAAAAATTTGATTTAAAAACAGCTTTTCTATATGGCAAACTTGATAAGCCTATTTTTATGAAGTTGCCTGAAGGATTTGAAGATCAAGGTGAAGTGGTTATTTTGTCAAAAGCAATCTATGGTTTAAGACAGTCACCACTGAAGTGGAATCAAAGGCTGACCAATGCATTTTTAAAGATGCTCAAAGTGAAATGTTCCTAGCTATACATATTTATGATGGACTCATAATAGGACAGAACCATGAATGAATCAAAAGGCTGATGAATAAACTCCAAAGAGAATTTGAAATGACAACTAATGAAAATCCAGAAATTTACTTAGGAATACAGTTTGAGAAGACAGAAGGACTATTTCTACACCAAGAGAATTAGGCAAGAAAAATACTGGCGATGTACAACATGGAGAACTGCAAAATCATGAAAACACCAATGAATTCAGGAAGACAAGACTCAGAAGATAAAATTCACTCTAATTTTGACTGTAATGCCGTGGGAAGCTTATTATATTTATCCTCAAAAACAAGACCAGATATAGCCTACTGTGTCAATTATGCTAGTAGAAAAGTGGAGAATCCAACAACTATGGACATTGCAAATGTAAAGAGGACACTCAGATACATTCAAGGTACAAAGAAGACTGGTATCTTCTACAAGAAAATCAAAGATGGAAAGCCAAATGAAAAATATAAGCTTAGAGCTTATTGTGATGCTGACTATATGCTATATGATGCTGGTGATATCAAGGATGGAAAAAGCACATCAGGATACATCATTATGTACAATGAAGCACCAATAGTGTGGAGTTGAAGGAAGAAGCAAATAGTTGGCACATCGACAGCTGAATCAGAATACATATCCGCTGCAGAGTGTACAAAGGAAGTAATGTTTCTTAAGAGTTTACTTACTGAATTGATTGGAGAAGATGCGGAAACTGTCCTCCAGATGAAAGAATAAAGTGCTATCTTGGAAATGGACTACCAAAGTGCTATTAAACTTATCAAGTCTGGACAGCTAAACAAGAGAACAAAACACATTGCTATGAGATATCACTTCATATCTGAACTCTACCATGAAGGATTACTCGACTTGAAATACTGCCCCTCAAACAAGCTGTTGGCTGAAATATTGACTAAACCACTCAGAACTGACCAATTTCCTGAAATAAGGGAAATGTTCATGACGATAAGATAAATTAAAAAATACATGTAAAGAAAAATACTAACTATATTTTTCTCTTTTCAATCGAAACATCAATTATCCAACAACCAATATTCCAATTCAACTATTCCCTTAAACTTAATTATATTTTTTGTTTTTATGTTTATATTATCAAAATACATTCTTTATTGTTTGAAGAAAGAAGTTTATCATTAAGGGAGTGTGTTAGAAGACACGATCAGATAATGTTAAAATTTCTCATAGTGTCTGGCTTGCAGATGTGCACTATTGTTTGTATTTATGACACAATCAGCTAATGTTAAAATTTCTGATAGTGTCTGGCTTTAGCATGTGCACTATTGTTTGTATTTTGTTCTGTGTTGCTCTGGTAAACAATGTAAATAAATAAAAAAAACTTCCTCGTTGACAACTATGTGTGATGCATGTTATTAAGATACCAGGATTAATATCTTTATAATTTCAAGATAATTATCACAAGCAAACAGGGCCAAACACAATTCTAACGACTTCAGTATTCATGCGCACAACAGTACACCAACATAATAATGGCAATGACAACAGGTACAGTAATAGATAATATTCAAATTTGCAAGCACAGATTTGTTTCTGGCTTGTGATAAAGGCTGAAAATGAAAGCAATACTGTCTAGGCTCAAATTTTAAAGTTCACCCATAAAAAACTCATTTCAGAAGAAACAATGCTGGATTCCATGAAAGCATTAAAGTTGCAAGCTAAATGGCACAAATTGCAGAGATCAACTTCACTTTGGTGAATAACAAGGAAGAGAAACATCCTAAGAATAACTAAATACAGAAATTTTACTTTCAAAGAATGTAAGCAGCTCACAAAGATAGGGTTCAAAGTGGCACAATTTGATTAATTCATAACATGTAATATATTTACAAATAATTTCAAAATTATGGTCAACCAATGCTCCACACAATAAACTATGTCCATTACACAAAAAAATGTTATCTTTAATAATCAATCTTGCTTCTCAAGACACTCTGCAGAGCCAAGGTTGCTCTGGACATTCTGCTGGGGTTGCCCTACTTGACGAATAGTTATCTTTAATCCAAGGGTGCTCAAGACATTCAGCTGCAGTTGCCCTATGGAGTGGATCATATGCTAACATAGGCTTTAAGAATGACACAAAATCACATGCATCCTTGGCGTTCCAATGATATCTCTCTCTAAGTATATCTACCAAACCACAACTCTTGGTAGAATGAATATGTCTTAACTCACCATTTTCATTAAAAAACCTTGTTGACAAGTTACCAGAAAGAATAATATGGAGAGGAATGTAACCAAGAAGTTCAATTATGCAAGCAATGTGATCATCATCACGGGAATAGTCACGACCACGATGGGGTTCAAATAAAT
Source organism: Ladona fulva (assembly GCA_000376725.2). Lineage (NCBI taxonomy): Eukaryota > Metazoa > Arthropoda > Insecta > Odonata > Libellulidae > Ladona > Ladona fulva. The sequence continues at coordinate 136,627 of KZ308276.1, forward strand.
AATCTCCTGTCGCCAACTCAAATGCCATACAAGCAGTGCTCCATATGTCTGCAGCTGTGTTATATGGAGAGCCTAGTATTACTTCTAATGCACGATACTGCTGGGTTTGAATATCTTCTGTAAAGTGATGATCCACATAACATGCATTCCCTAAATCTGCAATTTTCACCTTGATTGAACAGACGTCTAAAGCAGGATCTGGTCTACATTGGTTTCGCGTTGATTCTTTTTTCCTTAGTTCCTCGGCAGAGCTTAAGTTACCTCCATGTAAAATCATATACTGGCCACATCCATTCTGAAAAGCCTCATTGTTTTCTGCAGAAACATTCTCACCGCTGAATTTTTTTTTCTTTCTTATTACCACATTACCTAAATCTTTGTTTTCATCAATCATGGAAATATGGTCACCTCCTTCCAGCTTTTTATCTCCTAAAATTGTATCATCTACTTGTTGCATTTGTATCTTCAGCAATTTGCTATGGTGTTTGGCTTTTTTTATGAGTTTTTTCTTCTTGTTCCTAGACATTTTTCCTCCAATCCCTTGATCCCGCAGCTCTTTAGGAGCTGTACTCACCAGTGATGTGGGCAATTCACCACCTCTACTATAAAGTTCGGTGGCTTCAACGGCTAATTTACGAACATAACTTTCGTCCACGCAAAGAAGTACATTTTCAGGCTTAATATCAGTGTGAATAATTCTACATTTTGCATGTAGGTAATCCAAGCCTTCCAACACCTGTCTTATTATAGATTTGACATTTGCAATTGGAATACCTCTGTAATTGCTTCTTATAATTAATTTCAGCAAATTTTCTCCCAGCACTTCGAAAACCATGCAGACATGAGTTCCATTGACTCCACTTATTTTAAAATCATTTAGCAACTGCACTGTCTTGTGTCTTTTGGGGTCCTTAACGTCGCTATTGTTAACCCGTTTGAGCAGTTTAATCTCATCCACTGCTGTCTCCGTATAATGAGATTCACTTTTGACTACTTTTAATGCAACAAATCGCTTATCAACTAGGTCCCAACACAGCCATACCGTAGAAAAAATTCCCCATCCTAATTTTCGAACCACACGGTACCTATTTTGAAAAAAGTCTCCAATTTTCACAGGATGGTATCCGCCCTTCCAATAATCCTTTGGATCTTCCTGTTCTTCTTCGTCAGAGCTATAATCTTCAGAATCTTCACTTTCGGAAATAGATTCATAGGATGAGGAGTGACGTGCATCCAACCAGTTCGAGTTGGTAGGACTAGACGTAGCTGATCTCTGATCTTCATTCTTTTCTGTTCCCTTATTACCTTTGTGCCGCTTTATTCCATTTATACGTGTTTTTATTTTTCGTTAAGCCTCAAAAAGTTATTTTCGGTAAAATACGTACACTAATTCTCGAATAATCACCAAAAGTTGTTGTAAATATTATTTATAGCGGCAGCACTGATATTTGTGACTAATGGATTCCGGTTTTTTTCTGATGGTAATTTCGATGTACGGTTTTCCCCTATGCGTAGTCACCAATGAATCTATTATTTTTGATTGATTGGCTTAAATTTTCAACGAATCTTACTGATCTCTTACATATTGGAGCTCCAGCTGTTCGTTATGTTATGTTTTCTGTCATGTGCCTCGAGCCACTCCTAACGCTACCGCTTCCTTGTCTCTCCACGTCAGGTAGATATATGATACCATCCTGAATATTTTACCCCCTCCCAAATGCGTTCGGATCTTCCAGGTGCGTCTTTCCCTTCACCCTATATAGTCCAGTCAATTTAGACACAAAAAGGGCTCGACCTTGCAAAAGGTCATGTAGTTCTAATTTTTAATATGTCATTAGAAACTATGTGGATAGTAAGATACCAATTTTGCAAGATCGAACGAACGAACCTGTGCGAGCTGCGCTATTCTAAAGAAACACCTTTTTTTGCACTTCTTTCCGTTTTATCCTAAAGTATGCGTCCTACAGAAAAAGTTAATCAATTGTGTATTAATGTATGTACATAACATTCCCTACATTTTAAGCCCAAATTAAACTCAATACGTCCAGAACTTTCCGAGATATGGCTCGTCAAATATTGGCCATTTTTTACAAGAAATGAAAAATTCTCGTTTTAGTCGTGTATCTTGCCAAATATGGGGAGAAATACTAATTCCACGAGGAAATTTATAAGAAATAAATTTGTAGGAAATTTATTATCCTTTCATTTAAAGTCAAAATGACCCTATAGTTCCTTCGAAAATGGCATAGAAGTAAAATTTTGCAAAAGTGGATTTCTGAAAAAAAAACAAATATAACAATTTTGAGCGAAACAAACATCATCATATTTCTGTTGTTGTTGTTACTTTGATTGCCATCCCCTCCAGGATGAAGGAGATTAAAAATCACTCTTACTCTATGGTTAGAGGATATTTAAATGGATATTTTCAGGTGCTGTGAAGTAAGAATTTAATTTTTAGCATTCATAAATCCGAATCACTTCAAATTTAAATATGTTTTACTGAAGGATTGTTTATATTTCGTTATTTTTTCGTTCATCTACATTGCATAAAATTTGCAATGCAAAACCTTATGATTGTAAAATTCGATCATTTCATCGCTGTTTGCTGCGATTTTTAGCTACGATGCAACCAATATAATTCCTCATTGTGTCCCCACACTATCATAGTATTCTCACGCTCAAGCTAATGTGGTTTCTCATCTTATCCTGCTGACCCAGTGAAAATATGCCTGCGGTCCGACTGCTGGATGGACTGAAGGCATCTTTTGCTTAGTTTTTTCTCAAAACAAAGTATTACCATCAAAAATGTTTACAGAACACTCCTCAATGTTTCCTAAAGGCAGTCAAAAGCAGATAGGGTATTTGAGAATAAAAGAGAGAGAGAGAGAGAGAAACAACCTTTCTGCTTTTGACTGCCTTTACGAAGCGTCGAGGAGTGTTCTGTAAACATTTTTTATGGTGATACTTTGTTTTGAGAAAAAAAGAAGCAAAAGAGGTAAATTTAATTATATATTTATTATAACATTATTAATTTACTTAAAATTCATGGAGGAGGCCATCACTTTGTGGAATCTTGATGACATCATGAGGAATTGTCGAATAAAACA
>KZ308276.1:139980-162574 GCA_000376725.2 Ladona fulva
AAATATTTTTTAAATAATAAAATTTTATTAATAAAAAATGTTTTTCAACCATTGGCTATGCCACTGGTAGTTGGTATACGAAAAAAGTTTTAAAATATAAATACTCAATTTCTATATTATCCTTCCTTTATGTCTTCGTTTGAGTCATGCTAACCAATTACAAGAGTGCATTCACGATAAACAACTCGCAGGGACCAACTTAAGAGAATGTAGAAATGTTTCGATGTCAGCTATTAGTCAGGACCTAAGGGGGTGGGGGTACGAACCCCCCTGGCTACGCCTCTGAAAAATACACATATATATATTAAAAAACCTGAAGAGGATTCATTCTTGGTATCTACTAGAATATCTTTTATTGATTGCAATTCTTTGATTAAGGAGGTTTTCCTGTTTGTAGAAACAATTTTTAGGTGTTTTTCGACATTTTTTTCTAACTTTAGCAAAAGAGATATTAAAAAACATGTACACCGTATGATAAAGTATTTATTTAACTTATTTTAAATGTTTATTAAAAACTTGTCAGTGTTCTTTAAAGTTTCACCTATGGTTGGAACCTCTAATATGTATGATTATTACATTTTTTTTCAAAATGGCGGCCTTATAAATAATGACAAAAAATGACTTGGTTTTTTTTTGTTTAGGGGGAGGAAAAAATCGAAGTAATCGAATCATTTATTTTGTTAAGGTTTCAACGATAGCCAGATCAATTTCCTTTAAAATGGTGTTAAAAGGTACTAAATCTGTTCGGTATTTTTCTCCAAAACGGGGAACCAGTTACAAAGGAGTCGTTTCGAGAAAATCGCGATGAAAGTCTGGAGTTAAATTTCTTGTGCTAAAAAGAACTCTATAGAGTTCTTTTTATCACAATAAAAATCTGTTGCATATATGCAACAGATTTTTATGAAATTTATTGGAGCTCCAGCTGTTCGTTATGTTATGTTTTCTGTCATTGCCTCGAGCCACTCCTAACGCTACCGCTTCCTTGTCTCTCCACGTCAGGTAGATATATGATACCATCCTGAATATTTTACCCCCTCCCAAATGCGTTCGGATCTTCCAGGTGCGTCTTTCCCTTCACCCTATATAGTCCAGTCAATTTAGACACAAAAAGGGCTCGACCTTGCAAAAGGTCATGTAGTTCTAATTTTTAATATGTCATTAGAAACTATGTGGATAGTAAGATACCAATTTTGCAAGATCGAACGAACGAACCTGTGCGAGCTGCGCTATTCTAAAGAAACACCTTTTTTTGCACTTCTTTCCGTTTTATCCTAAAGTATGCGTCCTACAGAAAAAGTTAATCAATTGTGTATTAATGTATGTACATAACATTCCCTACATTTTAAGCCCAAATTAAACTCAATACGTCCAGAACTTTCCGAGATATGGCTCGTCAAATATTGGCCATTTTTTACAAGAAATGAAAAATTCTCGTTTTAGTCGTGTATCTTGCCAAATATGGGGAGAAATACTAATTCCACGAGGAAATTTATAAGAAATAAATTTGTAGGAAATTTATTATCCTTTCATTTAAAGTCAAAATGACCCTATAGTTCCTTCGAAAATGGCATAGAAGTAAAATTTTGCAAAAGTGGATTTCTGAAAAAAAAACAAATATAAACTANACACTAGGGCACGACCTAACTCACTTCTGATTGGAGATTGGCCAGAGAAAATAGAACATGCTCTAATTGCCAGATTGGGTGAGAAATTGGTCGGGAAATTGGGGATTTTAAATTGGGTTGGAAATTGGCATGTGGCAAACGGTACACAATCCAATCTGAAATATATTGGCCAATATATTGGACCGTGTCATACGGGCTTAAGCACGTGCTTCTGGGAATCGTCCCGCTCAGTAATACAGCAGAAACGCACATGAGAGCAATCTGGCATCTGTAAATCTGAGGTAATTAAGCATTTTTCCGACAAAATTAACTTTCACATATATTCTTAGATGTGTAAGGATGCCAAAAATGCAATAAAAGAAAAATCAATTTTTCGTCATTTTTAGGCTCCGAACACTACCTCATTCAAACGCGTTTTTATGACACAAAACGTTTTTTTGACGGCAAGGCCATTTTGTCCATATATTCTCTAATGTATGAGGATGAAAAAATCGATTTTTTGAAAGTTACATACAGGAAAACCCCCTTAAATCCATGGCAGTAACATTGTTTCCTCGTCTTGATTATCCATAATTCTTTCCTCTAAACCAGACATGTCCAACCCGCGGCCCTCAAAGCCCTTTCGTGCTGCCCGCGTCGCGTAGCCGGAAAATCAACGAACGTTGCAAAATCACAGGTAGGGAATTACAAGCCAGCGATCTCTTTATAAGAAGTGCATCTTTAACGTCTAATTTATCCAGAGACCAGCAAATTTTAATACAGTAAAACTTTGCAATAGCGAACTTCGAAATACACTCAATTACGAAACAAATATTGGTCCCACCGCTTTACGTAATGTAATTTTATGGGAAATAACGAAATGTAATTGTTATCCTCTTCATATAAGATACGATGTCAAATTTTCGAAATGTCTTGTTTTGCTACATCCAGTCGTAAATTTTCATAAAAGTAACATGTGCGTTGGTCCATGAGCTGCCGCTCGCTACGAACTTGCTAGGATTTGCTGGATATTTTGTGCCATTCATCGTGATTGTCGATGCAAAACAGCAAATTTCAGCGCGAGTCTATCTCCTTTTGTCCATGTTCTGCTAGCATCGCTAGCATTAAGTAAAATGTGGCGTCTTCGGCTGTTCCCGAATCCTGAAAATATGACCATCTGAAACGGACTTACCAAAGTTATCTCTGGACCTCTTTTGATAGAGATGGCAAAATATTTTGCACTTAAGTTGAATATTTCAGAAGACTTCAAAATCTCCAAGGGGTGGTTTGATAATTTTAAAACTCGTCACAATACGGTTAATTTGAGATTCTGTGGAGAAGAGGCCAAAATTAGTGAAGATGTATTAAATGAATGGCATATGTTAAATGATCCCAAAATTTCCAGCTATCCTCCAGAGTGTGCATATAATTTACATGAAACTGGACTCAAATATGGCATTGCCAGCCTCAACTCTAGTGCAAAAAATGACATGGCGGTCAGAAAAGTAAATAAAGAGCGCATTACAGTTGTTCTGACTTGCAATCAAAGAAGAAGCCAAGAGCTCAAGCCTGAAATAATTGGAAAATTCAAAAATCTCACGTTTTAAAAACATAAATACTGAAAGAATTGGATAAGATGCAATAAGAGCTGTAGTTAGAGCATGGGATTTAGTTAGTCCCACAACAGTACAAAATGCTGGAGATCAGCAGGATTGCAGCAGCATCAAATGATAATCAAGCGGCAGTTCAGACTTCCATGGAAGAACCTGAGCCCAGCTTATTACCAGAAATTAAACTGCTACAGGCAGAAGGATTTTTTGCTATGAACATAAATGAAGAAGCTTTTGCCATCATTGACAGTGACATTGCAACTAGCTGTACTGTGGCAAACCCACAAATATGCAAAGCTGGATCATCTTTACAGCCTAATTGTACAGAAGCAACAGCATCTGATAAAGATTCAGATGATGATACACACAAAATAGTCCAACACACCAGGGATAATGTCTAAAGAGCAATTTCAGTACTGCAAAATTTGCAGTTACAATTCACTGATCTTCCAGATGATTTTGGAAAAACAATATGCAATATTCAGAGTGTTATCTTAAATTCTTTCAGTTATACACAAAGACAAAAAAATATAACAGACTTCTTCAAAATTGTTTGAGGATATGCAAATTCATAAAAACAAGCCATGAGCTTGATCTTGTGATCTCTTTAAATGAAAAGTAGTACCAAAATAGTGTGATGAAGCCTCTGTGTTTTAAGTTTAGGACAAGTATTACTTAATGAAAGGTTAATTCCACTTGGTTCATGAGGAACGGCTCACTGAAAATTACCTTGTTTTTATAAATGCACTTATTACTCTTTTTAAATTCGTAAATGTGTGATGATCCTTCTCACAGTAAATGGTTTGTTAACTTTTCTTGTTCATCCTGCTGTTTGAAACTAAATAAGTTGACTTTGCTATCTTTTGTGCACCAACTACTGTTTGGTGCAAGTATGTAATTATTTTTCTGTGCTTTAGTTATTTTGTAATTTCCCTTTTACTGGAATTGTTACATTGGAAAGAGAAATTTTAAGTAGATGTGTCAAAATGTGCTATAATTTATAAAATTATTTAGAATACATGTTATTCCAAGAAATGATTGTAACCAATTCTTAGATCCTTAAACCTTATTTTTCATGTAAGAGAAAAATACCAATTTTACAACTAGTCTAAGAATTTTAAATGCTAGTACCTTATGACGTGTGTTGTATACACACATGGAGTCTTGCAATAACAAAATTTTCAATACAAAATGAGAATTTTTCAGTCCTCTCAATTTCATTATAACAAAGGTTAGCTGTATTAAGAAAAAATATTAATCATACAACGTTTCTATAAATTGAAGACCTTNGGTATTTTTGAGATAGAAGTTTATTTTTACTGGAAAGGTCTATTCACCTCAAAAAAGTAAGCCTTTTTCATATTTATAATACAATTATTTTAAATAAGCCCAGGTTTTTTGGGAAATGTCACGAAAGTGCTATGATGCATCCTGGTTGATGGAAATTTGAATTTTGAGATGGCAACCTCAATAAGATTCCGCAAGTTGATGAAGACATCTGTGTAGTTCTTGCGGAGGTGGTATAAGTTGTTAAATTTTCCAAAATATTTTCTGTTAGAAACAGTACTCTTCAAAAGCATGTATCCATTTTATCATGCATATAATTAAACCTTAAAATGTATTTCTGGGAGATATCGAGTACCCGGATATTTATTTAAAAAAATACTTTTACCCGAGTATTTCAAAACCCAAGTATTTTGGACTTCCTACTTACCTATATGTACCTTTCATATATGTATAAACTATTCTTGTATTTTTTGTATCTTATACTAAGTTTACTCTATGCTTATACCTTAGTTATAGTACTATTCTACATGTAATTTCTTATCTTTGGTATATATATTATATATTGTTATTAGGTGCATATATATACACCCTGTTTGGATCACACAAAGCATTCTGACTCATTTTTGACTCTTCTTTCTGACCTTCCAAACTTCTCTCAATCTTTCCCCATGGATTCTTTTCCTCTCCTCCGTCCATTTTGTCGCTGGTTTCTTTGGGATTTCATTCTCTGATGTCATGTTCCACTTTTTTCTGTACATGCTTCCATCTTCAATTTCGGTTCAGTCTATTCGTGCCCTTTCTAGATCACTTCTAACTTGTACCATCCATGGTACAGTGGATTTGACACCTTGTATGTATGCAACTACTTTCTTGGTTAGTCTTCTCGACGGGAGTCTACTGATGTGTCTGTAAAATTTTAACCTTCTTCTTCTGATGTCCACTGCTAGGTTGGACATCTCTGAGGTTTTCCTAGAGTGTAGTCTCTACCCCTCCTCTGTTAATTTTGGGCTGAGAATTTTTCTCATGATTTTGCGCTCTTCTTTTAGAATGTTTTCTATGTCGCCTTTTCTGTGGAGTCTCACTTGCGTATAGTACTTCTGGTTTGATTACTGTGTTGTAGTTCCTGGTCTTTATGTGTATGGACATGCATTTCTTGTGTGTGTATGTATTTATTTATGTATATGTGTGTGTACTTTTGGAAGGGGCAATCTCTCTGCCTGTGGAATAAACTATTATTATTATCTAACAATTAAAAAGTCCATTTTATCCTATTCTGGAAATATAAATAACATGGTGTGCCACAAAACGAATTCTGTCAATTTTTTTATTAATATTGCAAAAAGTTAATTTATAATTTTTATTGAATCACGAGAAACATTTTTGGAGTACATGTTAGGGAAGCATTTTTTTATCTATAAAAGTTTCAGTACGTATTGCGTCAATACTTAAACATTCTTCAGAGATAAAAATGAATCTTTTGTTTTAATACAGTGTTAATGATTAAATTTTTATTAAGCTGTAAAGGTAGACAATATGTTGTTAAGAGAATAGAGATCTTATTGGGCTGATAAAAAAGCGAGTCTGTGAGAACCTTATCCATCTCGTAATAAGGAATTTACAAAGGTGTTCTTATCTAAAAATCGAAACGGACTATTCCTTCATCTAACATTGTAGTACAATTCATTCTGTGAACTGAACTAGGTGTGGGATGGTATATTTATTCATACCTTTCTGACAAGAATAACCTTTACGAATCTATATTTTTCAATACTAATTTCAATTTTATTATCACCTTTGATTTTTGAAAAGCAGGGTCATTTTACATTATCTACTCTATTTGATTTGTGGCTGAAGAAACTACACATGCAGCATTGCAAAATATATTAATATGTATATACATGAAACTTTCTTTGATTTTCTTGGTTAATTTATGAATAATTTTATAATAAATATTTATCGAGAGTGATGTCTGTTTCTGATTCAATGTAACCTGTCTTCAATACACTGAAGCCAAGAATTTCATTCATAATATTTATCCACCAGTTCAGTAGTTGTCCTTTAAAATTGTTTGCTTTACTTTGATTAAAAATTGGATGTATATAAAAATGATGTATTGTTAAAGTGATGAAGAATTCATTAATGAAACATGATGGCCTTCAGCAGCTATGGAATTAGTAAGTTTAGGTCAATTTATCCATTCAGGTAATGTTTATATTGGTCATTGTTTGTAAATGGCTAAACCAATGAGATCATAAATTATTAAAATCATTATTTTCCTTGGGATGAGGCTAGAAGTAGTTTCCAAGCTTTGAAAAAAAAACCTCTCTCTCCTAGATTTTCATGTAAGTTAACATTTTCATTTAAATAATTTTAGTTTCAAAGTGAATAATTGAAATGCTGAGATGGTATAAGATTGTTGAACAATATACAAATATCTTGAAAGGTAAGTTTACGATATGATTTATTGACTTGTAAAATATTTTTGAAGAAAATACAGTCTGTATGCTGTCTTATCATAATCGAAATTAGAAAATCAGAAATCAATCTATTTAACAGGCAAGATATATTACTATGTTCTATTAATTCACAGTATAATTAACTGGCTACCAAAACTCTTAAAAAATGTCACTTTAAGTACAACTTAACATGACCCTGAATATGATTTTGTTTCATTGATGTACAACGTGCGTTGGTTATTCTCGGTAACAAATTAACCAATTCCATTCATCACATAAGTCAAGTCATCTTCTGTACATAGTAGCATTTTAAGGATGAGATCTCTTAAAAGGCAGATGGCAAATATAACCCTGAAACATATCCCAAAGTAACATATTATTTACATTTAAATACAAAACCAAATTTAAGGCCAATTTCTTCAACCAAACATAATACCTAATAGTCGAGAAAATCAAAATTTATAATCTCCAGCTACAGAGAAGTAAATTTTCCTTTCTTTCTGTCTATCTTCGCTTATAGAACATTAACTTGCAAAGGCAAGACAACCGGATCCATGTGATTACAGCCCATTAGAAATGGGCATTATTATCTATAAGTGCTAGTATCTAACTACCAATTTGTTCAAGATAATTTTCAAAAGCAACCAAGAACACACACAACTCTAAGGATTTCAATATCATGCATACTATTCTACAACAACATAAAATCGGCAGTGACAACAGGTGCAGTAATGAAAAATATTCAAGATGACTAGATTTACAACCAGAATTTTCATTCTGCCTTGTGAAAAAAGCTGATTATGAAAGAAATAGACCATGGGTCAATTTCAAAGTTCACCCATAAAAAAACTCATTGCAGGACAAAACAGTGTAGAATAACTTGAAAGCATCTAACAAAATGGCATGAATTGCAGAAAACAACATCACTGTGGTGTGTAACTGGGCAAGAGAAGCAGCATGAAAAATACTGAAAACATGCTCAGGACAATACTGAAGTTTCTCTACTAAGTGGATCATTGTCTTCAGGACAAGGGCGCTCAGGACAATCTGTTGGAGATGCAATATGCAGCAAATCATCATCTCTAAGCCACGTGTGTTCGAGACATTCTGCAGCAGTTGCCCTACGCAGAGTATCATAATCTAACATAGGTTTTAAGAATGATGCAAAATCACTAGCATCCTTGGCACTCCATTGATATTTCTCTACAAGTACCTCTTCCAAACCACAACTTTTGGGACAATGAATGTGTCTTAATTCACACTTCTTGTTAAAAAACCTCATGGAATAACTACCAGAAAGAATAATTCGGCGAGGAATGTAACCCAGAAGTTTAATTATGCAAGCAATGTGATCGTCGTCACGAGAATAGTCACGACCAGGGCGGGGTTCGAATAAATAATCTCCTGTCGCCAACTCAAATGCCATACAAGCAGTGCTCCATATGTCTGCAGCTGTGTTATATGGAGAGCCTAGTATTACTTCTAATGCACGATACTGCCGGGTTTGAATATCTTCTGTAAAGTGATGATCCACATAACATGCATTCCCTAAATCTGCAAATTTCACCTCAATGGAACAGACATCAAAAGCAGGATCTGGTCTAGATTTGTCATGCCTCAATTCTTCTTTTCTTAGATAATCAGTCTGATCTTTTTCACCAGAGACATGTTTTTCCACTTCTTCAATTTTTATACCATTTTGACATGAGGCATTTCCTTTGTCTCTGTAATTGCCAGCAGTACTTACATCCTCCTCTCCTGAAATCATGTCCTTGACACATCCATTCTGACAAGCCTCATTGCTCTCTGTAGAATCCTTTTCACCATTAAATTTCTTTTCTGTTTCTGTCTCCACATCGCCTACATCTGTATTACTGTCAATAATAGAAATGTAATCACCTCCTTCAAGGTTTTTATCTTCTAAATTTTGTTCTTCAAGTTCTTTAATTTGTTGCATTTGTTTCATTTGCATATCCCTTTGGCGTTTGGCTTTCTTTTTCAATTTTTTCTTCTTGTTCTTCGACAATTTGCTCCATGCTCCTTGATCCTGCAGCTCTTTAGCAGCTAAATCTTTATTTCCATCAATCGTGGGAATCTGATCACCTCCATCCAGCTTTTTATCTCCTATATTTATTTTTTCCACTTTTTCTGCTTGTTGCATCTGTATCTTCAGCAATTCACTCTGCTGTTTAGCTTTCTTTTTGAGCTTTTTCTTCTTGTTCCTAGACATTTTTCCTCCAATGCCTTGATCCCGCAGCTCTTTAGGAGCTGTACTCACCAGTGATGTGGGCAATTCACCACCTCTACTATAAAGTTCTGTGGCTTCAACTGCTAATTTACGAACATAACTTTCATCCACGCAAAGAAGTACATTTTCAGGCTTAATATCAGTGTGAATAATTCTACATTTTGTATGTAGGTAATCCAAGCCTTCCAACACCTGTCTTATTATAGATTTGACATTTGCAATTGGAATACCTCTGTAATTGCTTCTTATAATTAATTTCAGCAAATTTTCTCCCAGCACTTCGAAAACCATGCAGACATGCGTTCCATTGACTCCACTTATTTTAAAATCATTTAGCAACTGCACTGTCTTTTGTCTTTTGGGGTCGTTAACGTCGCTATTGTTAACGCGTTTGAGCAGTTTAATCTCATCCAACGCTGTCTCCGTATAATGAGATTCACTTTTGACTACTTTTAATGCTACAAATCGCTTATCAACTAGGTCCCAACACAGCCATACCGTAGAGAAATGTCCCCATCCTAATTTTCGAACCACACGGTACCTATTTTGAAACAGGTCCCCAATTTTCACAGGATGGTATCCGCCCTTGCGATAATCCTTTGGATCTTCCTGTTCTTCTTCGTCATAGTTACAATCTTCACTTTCGATTATAGATGAATAGGATGAGGAGTGGCGTTCTTCCAAGTCGTTAGAGTTGGTAATCCTAGGCGTAGCGGTTCCATGAGCAACATTCTTTCCTTTTTGCATACCTCCTTTATGGCGCTTCTTTTTCGCTTTAATAGCAAGTACTCGGCGATCAGCATCAGGTTTTGTGGTCATACTGCAAACTTTAATATAAATCGGGCCTTGTATGGAAAATTATTAGCACATTCACCGTTTTATCATAGTTGTTTGTTTATGGCTGCTGCAACAATGGTAAGTATTTACTTCTGTGTAAATGATAAAATGCAATATTTGAGGATCGAAATAAAGTAAATCTATCATAAGTGAATTGGTATACATATTGAAATATTTCCGTATTTATAAATTACAATTCTAGTAATATTAATTTTTCTTAACTTGATTTTTCACCTAAACATGATTTTATTTTACGTTAAACCACAAGTCATTTTCGGCAAGATACTTACATTGATACTCTGAAAAAATTTCCTAATTTTATTGTAAAATTTGCTGATAGTGGCAGTACTGAAATTTGCGACACAATGAACTCATGGATTCCTGCTTTTTACGATTGTCGTCAAAATTAATAGTCTATAACAACAACTGTAAACTCTACTTCCCTATTCATCGTCAACAATTGATTTACATGAAATTATGCACGAAATTTTCTGGTATCCAACCTTAATAGCTTTCTAAGTAAACCAGCCTTGTCATCATATTTGAAAAATTCATTTTCTACAGAAATGTAGTTTTTTATTACAGGTTTTCCTGTTTTTTTTTCCAAAGCTTGAATCAAACCCTCAGGAAACCTGTAATAAAAAATCTACAATAATATAGATTTTTCATTACAGGTTTCCCTGTGGAATTGTTCCAAAGCTAGAGTTTCTGTGGATGCATGAGTGGCAGCAGTACTTGCAAGTACTGCTGTATGTACAATACATGTATTCAGGAATTAAAAGGATTTTTAAACCCAATTAGTAACATTTTTTTTTAATTCCAGAGGTGAACATGCTGGCAAGTATATACATGAATCCTCTCATGTCCCTACTTACCATTGCTTTGCACAGATCTCTCCCACCCGTAAACCAGTTCCTCCTTCCATTGATCCCTTTGTATCTCCCTAAAAGTCTTCCTCATAAACTGTTTCGAAAAAGTACATACAAAGACGCTTCATCAGAATTTTTTAAAGAAAATTAGGGTATGATGTTAACAATATTTCTTTCCACGAAGCATATATATAGAGATCTTGGTCTAAAAACACTTTCTTCAAGTCAGCAACATTTTGATTTATTCTTCTTATATACATTATTAAACAATTACCTATCTTGTCCTGAGTTACTTGAATTGATACCTATTTCCACATGTACTTACAACACAAGGAAAAAAGATGTTTTATAATGCCTTTATAGAACTAACTATATGTACTACAGTCCCATTGTCAGAATTATTCGAACTGCAAATGAACTTCCTGGAGATATAGATTTTTTTGCCTTGAATTTAGCCTCTTTTAAAAACCATAAAATCTATTATGCAGTAATTGTTGTTGCTACTATAATTGTATCTAGAACTTCTAATTTATCTATCATGATCATTGTATTTAAATTTTCTTGAGCATCTTCCTATCAGAGAGATTTCTTTCGTATTTTTGATTTTCAAAATTCTATTGATATCCCTTCTATGCGTTCCTACTATTATATTCTATNTAATTGATGTTTCCTTTGCAAGAGAAACTTTCCTTTGATGAAGAAAACCATTGTACATTTTTGTATTAACAATGATATGAGAATTAACCCTTTAATTCCTAAAACTTTTTAAAAGTTATTTGATGATATTCTTTTAATAAACTTCTTATAATCAAATATTATTATATTTATACAAATAACACAAAGTTTTAGATTTTTATATAGACAGGAACAGTGGTTTTTGATGGCAACAATTGCAGATAGGACTTCATGGAAAAAAATCACCTTTAATAATTCAAAATTTCTGCAAAAGATTATTGTAATACTTTGTACTTTTCATACATTTTCCCTAACATCATTATTATAATTATACTATCTCTATTTTTAACTAATGTGTAATTATATGTATTTTACTATGCAATGGGGTTCATCCCATAAGAATGAGTAAATAAATAAATTGCACATCCAAACCAGCACCACTGCTTTGCAGAAGTCTTACCTTGTGCATATATGGTTTTGGTTATGACATTAAGCATGAATGAAGTGACATATCATTGCCTATAAGTGGCACGTGTTTTATGAACGTAAATGTTGAATCAATTCTGACAATATCTGGTGGAACTTCTCCATGATTAGTAAATAAAAACACAATCTGACTCCGCCCACAGAAAATATATTTGATAAAAACAAGACTGGGTTCAAGGGTACTACCTCATCATCAGGCTGATGATGAGGTAGTACCCTCGAAACCGGTCGTATTTTTATCAAATATATTTTCTGTGGGTGGAGTCAGATTGTGTTTTTATTTATTAATAACGTAATTATTGTGGGAATTACATAATAGTGATTTATTTCTTATGAATACCCCACACCATTTTTTACACTTTTTTTATCTTAAGAGAATCACATTGCTTGGAGAAAGAGGATGAGTCTGTCTTATATTCTCTATCTATAATGTGTTAGTATCATTTGAATATGTAGTTAACCTGTTGAAATAAAAACAACAAAGGGCTGGAAGCTCCTTAATTTGCTGGAAGGAATGGCCATCACATTAAAATTATCTTGAAGCATCAAAAAAATACTTTACTAAAGCTTTCCTTTCTTACTAGATCAGTAAAAGAACAGAAAGAATTCCCATAGACAATCTTAAGCCCTTTCCTAGAACATATAAAATGCTAAGGATATGGATAAAAGAATCAGGTTAACATATATCATACATAGATTCTTTCTAAAATGGAACAGTATGGAAGTTTTAGATAGGTGGGAATTCATCAACATTTCGTTATTTTCAACTTAACCCATTAGACATTGCAGAAAATGGTAATATCTCAAAATTTGTTGTCAAGTGAGTATTTTGATTTAATTTGGCAACTTGGTTGACATTTTAAACACTGACAGAATTTGTATTTCAAGTGCATATTTTGATTTCAGAATGATGTTAGAAGAGATATCAATCAGCAACTTTGTTGAAATTTTAACATGGTGATAGAATTTATGTAGCATCTTCATAATGTTATGTATGCGATAAAGTTCGCCATTTTCCATATTTCAAAAAATGTGGAAAATTTTAAAACCCCATCACCTTGTCAGTTTGCAATATCTTTCTGATAGAGTAATGAACTTTCTTTGCTTCATTGGTGTGGCTGGGTCTCCCAGACCCAATGTTTTTTATTAGTCTCTAGGCCATTAAATCACAAGTTTGTTGTTATGAAAATTGCATGAATTTAAGAATATTAACATGTATCTAAAAAAAAAACAGTTGATGGAGTTATGTAAGGGACAAACAATGGTGGATTTATAACACACTATTTACGTACACACAACCCTGAAGCATGGTTTCTCCTATGATAAGACCCCAACTCAATAATGCACGCCAGGGCCAAAATTTTTTCAGCAAAGGTGCTTTCATTGAACAGAGAAGAAATGTTTGGAAAAGCAGGGTGACTGTGTTGGTAGTAATCGATATTTTGTGTAATTGAAAACTGTTTCCATTTAGCAGTGTAGCCATAGTGAGGTAAAGGAATTAGCTAAAGGAGGTAAAAGGGTGCATTTTTGAACATTAAAGTTTTGCTCTGATGGATTAAGATATAATTGTGACATTTACTCTTAAAGATATTTGATGACAAATTTTTATATCTGGCAGTAGTGAGTTCCAAATTTGATGGGCTGTGACTGTAAATAATTAGTGAAATATTTCAGTTCTATGCTTGGGAATCAGGAGTTTTTTGCAGCCTCTCATATTGTAGTCATGAATGAAGTTAAGGGAAACAAACATGGAATAAATATAACCAGAAGTCTGGACATAAATCTAGATCTGGATGAAAGAATGTGTTTCTTCCAATGCAATTCTAGTTCTAGCAGAAATAGCAGTAGTAGTAGTATTGTTAAAAGTGCTTCGACGGCTAAGGTCATTTCGCACTAGGGACCCCACCGGGTATCAAACCCGGGATCGCTTTCACCGAAGTCGAACACGTTGTCCACTTGGCTATCTGAGAGCCCAGAAATAGCTTACAGTAATATTCATAAACATGCTATTATTTTTTAAATAAACCTCAGTGTGATGTTTTGCATATTATGGAGTTTTATGGCAAGTTCCTTTGACAGATTGTGATAGAATGTACCACAGTAGTTGAAGTGTGGCTGGACTAAGGAGTTTATAGGTTATAATTTTACAGTGGGAGATGGAAAATTTCCTGCATGTCTGAGTAAGTGATGTAAGAAAATTACCTTTTAACATATTTACAGGTTGTGATCCAACCACGTAGATGTTTCATTCATGTAGAAACTGAGGTTTTTCATTGATTAACTGAACAAAATTGTAGTACCATTTACTTCAAGGAATGGTAGACTAGTGTTTACTGAGTTCAGTAGTTTTGGATTTCTGATCATGATAGCCAGTGAATCAGCAGGATTTATTTTTATTATAATACGTTATTTTTACACCAGTTATCGACGAGCTGAGAGTGTACTTAATTTTACGCAGTAATTGATGCAGTCCTGAAGGACTTGAGTCCAATTATGTTCGTAGATTGTCAGCAGAGGTGGTACCTACAGTTTTTTATTATCTTTATGCAGTCATTTATACATTAAGAAAGTACTAAGAG
The DNA here is from genome assembly GCA_000376725.2 of Ladona fulva. Taxonomy (NCBI): domain Eukaryota; kingdom Metazoa; phylum Arthropoda; class Insecta; order Odonata; family Libellulidae; genus Ladona; species Ladona fulva. The sequence goes on from KZ308276.1 coordinate 154,632, forward strand.
GTGCAAAATTAACCCGTTTAAGTCCTCAATCAACCTAAATAAATTCAGACCCCGATCCATTGGAATCCACTTTGCTGATGGTTGTGAAAATAAGAAGAGAACAACAAAAGTGAAATGTCAGTAATAATCCTAATTTTGGTTGTCAAAATACCTATATCAATCAAGTTGAATGCCTTAATGAACTCGAGAGGTTTAAATGCAGTTAATTACATACCATCCATTGACTTCCGAATATAATGTTTTCTATACAAGTGCAATAGAGGTGGAACAAAATTTTCGAAAGCATGATTGCAATGAGTCAAGATGAGGGTGTTTATAGAAGTCAGTTGCTTTTTAAAGAACCAGTTGCTCTAGTGCATTAGATAAGGCAGGAAGAAAGCTGATTATTTGATATTAATTACAATTAAAGCTGTTTGAATTTACATTTTTCAGATCAATTAATTGATGTTTCCTTTGCAAGAGAAACTTTCCTTTGATGAAGAAAACCATTGTACATTTTTGTATTAACAATGATATGAGAATTAACCCTTTAATTCCTAAAACTTTTTAAAAGTTATTTGATGATATTCTTTTAATAAACTTCTTATAATCAAATATTATTATATTTATACAAATAACACAAAGTTTTAGATTTTTATATAGACAGGAACAGTGGTTTTTGATGGCAACAATTGCAGATAGGACTTCATGGAAAAAAATCACCTTTAATAATTCAAAATTTCTGCAAAAGATTATTGTAATACTTTGTACTTTTCATACATTTTCCCTAACATCATTATTATAATTATACTATCTCTATTTTTAACTAATGTGTAATTATATGTATTTTACTATGCAATGGGGTTCATCCCATAAGAATGAGTAAATAAATAAATTGCACATCCAAACCAGCACCACTGCTTTGCAGAAGTCTTACCTTGTGCATATATGGTTTTGGTTATGACATTAAGCATGAATGAAGTGACATATCATTGCCTATAAGTGGCACGTGTTTTATGAACGTAAATGTTGAATCAATTCTGATAATATCTGGTGGAACTTCTCCATGATTAGTAAATAAAAACACAATCTGACTCCGCCCACAGAAAATATATTTGATAAAAACAAGACTGGGTACAAGGGTNTGAAAAAACATTCTCGTCAACATAATAACAATTTTGAAATGCGCGTTATCAATGCATTTATCACAGAAGAAATGTTTGCAATGCATGTTATCTATACATTATCACAGTGAAGAGATTTTTAAAATGCGTGTTATTTAGTAGGTGCGTGTTATTTACCAGAAAATACGATAATCAGAATTGCATTACATGTACATAATTCTATAACATACAAAGATTTTTTAATATTTTTTTTTCTGCATATAAGCCCAAAACCACATTTCACCCTGTACCAAGTCCTATTATTTCTGGTAATCTGGTGTCAGAACCGCAATAGGGTTTTGCATGAATTATATATCCATTTACTTTGGTGGGGTACCACAATTTAAATTAAAATCTAATTGGTTTTCCTCAAATAAACTCCTTACAACCATGGTGTCCATAATATGGGATAATACTTTCATCAACAGTGCAACTTCTTCCTAAACTCAAAAATTTCAAAGATTTTCTTATTGAATCAAAAAATGGCCAAACTTCGAATACCATATCAGGAACAAGCTTGGAATTATCAGCAATATGCAAAACTAGTAATATACTTTCAAATCTAATCCTTCTTATGGTATTTGGAACTAGATCATTTCTTACAACATCACCCATATTCCAATACAAGACCTTAAGCCCGTATGACACGCTCCAATTTATTGGCCAATAAATCGGCCAATAATTGGCACAACCAAGCAGCCCAATATCAGGTGGGAAATTGGGCAATATGTTCGGCATGATGAGAACAATATTGTCACCAATATTGGTTACATGAATGCTCAAATGTCCGTCACAAGTACGCCAAATTCCACATTATTAAATAGTATGAATAAGCAACACGAAACTCCTACGTCCACATTTTCGAATAATATTTTGAATTATCTTCAAGAAACTAATGTGGTACTCTAATAGCCTGTACAGGATATTTCAAGACTTTTACAATGAGGAAGTAAGATCTTTTTGCGAAGCTTCTTGTTTTGGACACTAGGGCACGACAAAGGTCACTTCTGATTGGAGATTGGCCAGCGAAAAGAGAACTTATTGCCATAATGGGTAGGAAATTGTCAGAGAGATTGGGGGATTGGAATTGGGTGTGAAATTGGTATGTGAAAAGCGGGACACAGTCCAATCTGCAATGGACTGGCCAATAAATTGGACCATGTGATATAGGCTTCAGAGGGATATCGATGAAAACTAGAGAGAAGGAGAACAACTAAAAAAGTGATTATGTCTTCCTCAAACTTGAGAATTATGTTCTGCTTGTTTGCATTGCTCCTCTGATCATACCCCCACATTCTCCTTGAATTGATCAAGATGAGAATGGAGAAAAATATGGACTTTGAAGGACATTGTAAATCCCATTTTGTCATAGATTCCCAAGGAAGTATGGACTTGAAAAAAGTCTGACAGGACCGGGAATCGAACCCGGGTCTCCCAATTGCCAGTCGGGTGCTCTGTCCCTTGAGCTATCCCGGCAGAACATTTCTCCAAGCCATTTGGGAGACTTTGTGGGCAAGGACATTGCGAGTTCGTCCGTGGGAGTCTCCCAAATGGCTTGGAGAAATGTTCTGCCAGGATAGCTCAAGGGACAGAGCTCCCGACTGGCAATTGGGAGACCCGGGTTCGATTCCCGGTCCTGTCAGACTTTTTTCAAGTCCATTCTTCCTTGGGATTTTTCCTGGGTGCGCACCATCTTGCGCAAAGTCATCTTTACCCATTTTAGTTTGTCATAGATTGTTATTAGTCTCAACCAAGTCATCATTGTTTTCAGCCTTGTGATTGCCCAGGAAGTCCCAAACCACTACAACAAAACAAACTGTACTGATCATGCTAAAATCCATCCAGCAAGGTCTTGATGCTGTTGTAATCCTCTTTGAGGTACACTGAGTGAGCCTGAGGGAAGAGATGTGTACTTGTTACTGATATGGAGCCGCATGGCTTTGTGGCTCCTTTGAACTGTCAATGAAGAGGTGCCCCTCATTCTGGTTACTAGTGATTCCAATTGCCTATTGCTTCAAAGAGGACGGCCACATTGTGGAATTTAGCATAGCCCATTTTACCAGGTGAAGAAGCTGGAAAAATTATGGTGGCGTTTCCTCTGAACTGTGACCTTCACAATATCATCCAACAAGATCCACTGCTTGAGCTTAGGCATCAAAAACTCAACATTGTACTTAGTGAGACCAAAATCTCTAATCAAATCCTTGAGGTCTTTTTGGTTGGGGTAGTATGGGCTCCTCTCCTCAGCTCCTCCACTGAAATTTTCATCTGGAACTGCAACGTCATCCTCGCTCTCTGACTTGCTGATGACTTCTAAAGATGGCTGTGCTCTTTCCAGAGAAGTGGACACTGAGAACTCATGGCAGTGGTACAGACATGACAAAAATAACTCAAAAATTGCAGGGTAACATAAGATTCGGGATACTCGTAAAAACTCCTTCAGTGGAACATTTTGCAACACTGTAAAGAGTACCTTCCTCCTTCCCTCTTTTTACTGTACTTCTTTTTGCTGAGAATGGGGGGGAGGGGGGGTTCAGTTTAAAGGAATGGTCGCAGCATGTGGGTATCAGCTCCATAGCTGACACCCATTTAGAAGGACAGACCTAATTTTAAGAAAGGTATTGATAGAAACGTTGTATATATGCGATGGCAGCTCTAATGTATGAGTTACAGACAGTGCAGATTGAATGAATTTGCAATTTAGAATCACCAAATAGTCGAATACGTCTTTTTCAGCAAAATCAACATTATGGTCCTCCAATTCGCTGATTCTTTAACAGAAAGAGAACAGGTGCATGAAGCAGTCATATTTTCCCTGATTATCTTTGTGTGTGTTTTCATTTTGGAATACCAAAGACAAGAACAATCTGAGTTTTACTATAAGCTCTGTATGCTGCTTTGTCTAATAATGGAACTTTTTCTGGTGACTTATGCTCGTTTGCACACGTTCACTCATATTTTAACGTTCAGTAATGTCACGAACTCGTGAAATATCTTCCCATGGATTGTAACCCAACGTTGGCTATCCTATTCCTAATTTGAAAAAGAATTTGTTATCGAGTAATGTAAGGGCAGTTACAAATTTGCTTCCTGTCGAACAGTTTGCACTGAGTAAGCATTTCAGATAATCTGATTATTATCTAATTCTTTTTTACATAGAAGATGGTCAGAGAAATTAGCACATTCCTCTCACAATGACGAAAGAGGAGGGGATTGTCAACAAATTTTTTAAAGTTTTAATTGAAGGGTAAAATCCAGCAACACCGACTTTCCTCCTTCGCAGATAAAGAAGAACTAAAATAACAAAAGTAATTCCTATTCCCAAAGGCAAGCTTCACATGGAAACCCTACCGCTTATCAAGGAATGCTGGGGTGCCAAAACCTTTCCTCACTCCACATCCGCACGAGAAATGTGGAAGAAATGGTCACAGTAGAACTGCTGGTTTCTCCCAAAACCTTTCATTTCCACGTGGTAAACCCACAGAATCGCCCATCGTCTTGGCCCTGTTTTAGGTGGCGAGTAAACTTCCTAAAACAGGGATAGTAAGCATTATGTCGGAAGAATGACACATTGGATGAAATAAAGCACTTGCTTGAACTTAGGTATTCCCATGTGGAAACAAAAGGGAAAAATGAAAGGGGATGCAAATGAGAAAAACCCAAACCCCCTGCTGTGCAGGTATCACCTGCAGACTAATTCATGGTGAAATGCACGTGGCTGCTATGCCCTTTGCAATCCTAACAGCTGGGCTTCCGTAGTCTGGAGTTTTAAAATAATGTGATTACTTGAGAAGGGTTGTAATAACCAAAATTATTTTCCAATAATCATTCCTAACAATTTTCTGTTGAACTTAATATAAACAAAAGATATTTCTATTATATAAAAGAAACTTTATCGTGTATCAGACCATTTAAATAGTTAATGAGTAATACTTTCTGTATATATACAGTTCTGTCATGTAATAAAGAAGCAATTGAGTAAAGAGGAAGTGAGGTGCATCAAATATGTAAATTGCTGGCAATGAAAGCGCATCCATTTATAATTAAATTCTATCATATACATATTTAAATCCATGCAGGAAAGTTTTCGTTTGGTAATCAGGAATGATGGGAGATGGATAGATTATTAAGGTATTCTTTGTTTAGCATCATATTAACACAAATAAAAACACACATTAATCATTTAAAGAATATAATCAAACAAATTATCTGGCCAGTTATTTAACATTTCTCTTTTTTTCCTTGCAGATAAATAAACTTGTGGCTATCAACGACAAGTTAGACTGAAAATCAGATAACTAGAGATCAACTTTGAATTTTAATATATCATTCATATATTTCTCATCAAATCCTCAGAGTTAGTCATTTTTATAATGTTAACTTTGCCCCTACCTCTCTCTTTGCTTATTTTCAGATTTGAATAATTTAATACGGCACAAGGGATTTAAGAGAACTAAAATAGGGAACAACTGATGAAATTTTACTAATATTTTCCCATGAGTGCAAGTATTGTGTGATTAATGACTGATATTTTTGCGATTCAATTATTGAATTTCATTGTTATTGTAACTTAACTTTAACTCATTGATGCTCATTATATTTAAATAGATTAGACATTTAATCACCTGTAAATGTAATAATATTGTAGTGGTCATGTTTCATTGTTTTTTATATAAATTCTGTGTTTTTGCGGGTTTTTTTCACCACTCTTCTTGTGTGGGTGTTTCCTGCATCATGGGTTTTTCCTTCAATAGCCTTCAGTTCTGAAGATATTTTCCCACAAATAATCTCTCTTTCTTAAAGTTTATTCATCTCGTTTAAATTATTAACATAAATAATAACTAAAATGCTTGGGCTCAATGTTTATAACTTAGTTGTCATGTAATGAGGAAGTTTAAAGTTAAATTCCAAAAAAACGAAGGCAATGATGCTGGGGAATTGTGTTGATGTTGATTGTGGCATGCAAGTTTCCATCGAAGGTGAAAATGTGGAAATTGTGAGTAGTATTAAGTATCTTGGTGTGATAATAGACAATAAGTTAAAATTTAAAGAACACTGTGAATATGTCACAAAAAAAACAGCAAAAAAGGTTGGAGTGTTATTTAGATTAAGAAACTGTTTATCTAAAGACTCAAAAATAATTGTTTATAATTGTATTATTCGTCCACATTTAGTATATTGTTCAACAGTATTATTTTTAGCTAGCCAAAGTGATATAGATAGGATACAAGTGGTGCAGAATAGGGCAATGAGAGCTGTTTTGAACTGTGATAGATATGCTAGTGTGAAAAATATGTTAACAGCTTTAGGGTTACTTAGTTGTACAGAATATATTTTGTTGTCAACATATACATTTATATATAAATTTTTAAAAAACGATTTGCCCAAATATTTTGACAGCTATCTTGTCAAGAACTGTGATGTTCACTACCATAATACTCGTACAAAGGACAACTTGCATATTAGGAGTACACACAAGAAGAGTACTAGAAGAAGTGTATTTGTAAAAGGAGTAGAGTCTTTGCCAAAATGTATTAGGGAGGCTCCCAATGTATGTATGTTTGTTGATAAAGTGAAAAGGTATTTGATGGACAGCAGGTGTGGTTGAGCTGATTGCACGAGATTTATTTTTTTTCTGTTCTGTTCTGTTAAGAAATTATATGTCTATTTGTATTAGCTACTTGCTAAAATGAGAATAAATATATATATAATTGAGTAAAGAGGAAGTAAATGGCATCAAAGATGTAAATTGCAGACAAGTAAAGAGCATTTATGATTAAATTCTGTGATATTTGGCCAAACTTCCTGGAACGACATTATAAGGAAAACCATGAAGTTCTCTCTTCATTCCTCAGCATTTATGAGTTTTAATAATATCCTCAATAAGAACTTTACGCACATACGAGTATAAAATTCGGTTAGGTGATCTAAATATATTTTCATTAAAAACTTTTTTCCACTCACATTCCCAGGAATTACTCCCAAGTATATAATGCTCCCTTATCTAAACATTTAACTCCAGAGTTGATTGGTTTTTCTTTAAGGAAAGTAGCTAAGCAACAACAAGCAGCGCATCAGGAGTGACATGGATCACCTGCATCTGAACTCATTTTTCAAAGAATGAATTTATTACTTTTAATATTGATAGCAGATTCCTTTGTAGCTTCGCTTTCGATTAATTTACCAATAAATTTATCTTCAAATTTTATATTGATGACAATTAAGGCAATAATTAAGAGAAACACCCTGAAACAATCTACAAATATTACTGAAAACATTATCAGCACAGAATAATAAAATAATCACTAATAACATTCCGGAAGTTGTTAACTTCCTGTTTCATTACTTTCAATACCTAAACCCACTTACACAAAGGAACAACAAGTGTGAAAAATAGCGACACGACTGGGACCCAGTCCTCCCCAATCGTCGCAAAATTCTATTGTTGACAAATCATACTTTACAAAGAAATTTCCTTAATCCTCAATATTATGGAAAGTTATAATGTGGTAAACAAACTATACATTTTATCTAAAAAGTTATTTATTTAATAGCGATTAACAAATAATAAGTTATAAAAGTGTTTTTTATATGAGTTACATTAATCAGTATCTTGTAAATGGTAACAAAATATGTTAACAATTATTTGGCTCAAGTCCCCTGCTTCAGTCATCACACACTTGCACTAACTGTAATAATGCTTAAAATTGTTTAAAAAACAACCATAAATACCTATAAAGCTGATATCACAATATTATAGTGAAAATAAAAGTATAAATATTTATATTTACTGATTTGATT
>KZ308276.1:164638-232183 GCA_000376725.2 Ladona fulva
TGATCGCAGATCCCTTCGGTGTTCGCTTTCGATTAATTTACTAATTAATTACTTTCAAATTTTGTATCGATGAAAGTTAAGGCAACAATAATGAAAAACACCCTAAAACAATCTACACATATTACCGAAAATGTTATCAGCACCGAATAATAAAATAATCCCTAATAACATTTACGAAGTCGTTAACTTCCTGTTTCATTACTTTCAATGCCTGAACCCACTTACGTAACATTGCAAAGGTTAGTTCTAATAGAAATACTATTACTAAAGATCCATGTGAAATATCCGAGATAAGGTTCGCCATCACTTTTTGGAACAGTTTTCTGAGATTAAATATCGGGCATATTTGTGATGATGTTGGTGACAGTAGGTAAGAAAATATGACTGCTCCATGCACCTGTTCTCCTTTCGTTAGAGAATCAGCGAGTCGGAGGTCCATAATGTTGATTTTGTGGTAATAAGACGTATTCGACTATTTGGTGATTCTAAATTGCAAATTCATTCAATCTGCACTGTCTGTAACTCATACATTAGAGCTGCCATCGCATATATACAACGTTTCTATCAATACCTTTCTTAAAATTAGGTCTGTCCTTCTAAATGGGTGTCAGCTACGGAGCTGATACCCACATGCTGCGACCATTCCTTTAAACTGAAATCCCCCCCCCCCCCATTTGCAGCAAAAAGAAGTACCATAAACAGAGGGAAGGAGGAAGATACTCTTTACAGTGTTGCAAAATGTTCCACTGAAGGAGTTTTTACGAGTATCCCAAATCTTATGTTACCCTTCAATTTTTGAGTTATTTTTGTCATGCCTGTACCAGGCCGATAGATGAAGTAAGGTCTGCATATGTGATAGCTAAATCGTTCTTGCCAGTCCAACAATTAGAAGGGTCCACCATACAGAAGTAGAAGTTGCTAGAGTGGTCAGTGGATTCCAGCCAAATTCTTCGGATAGCAAACTTCATGGCTCTTTATTCATCTCTGTACCATTCTAGAAAATTTTACAAATGTTACAAATCCTGCAAATTTTATAACATACACTTACAATCAACAATTGTCCATCTTCCAGAGTTTTTTTTGCAGTGCTCGCAGGAGTGTTCAGGGTTTGTCTTGATCACAGGCAGGGATGCTGTGTAGGCCTCACACATCTTAGTAGATGCTTCCACAGATTCTTTATCGCTCCTGTCCTGATACATTGTCTGCAGACATAGCAAAATGCATCTGCTGGATACTGGCAGCCTCTTAATGCCATCTCCAAAGAATGTAGATATACATCCACTGGCTGGACAGCTGGAACTAAACTGAACTAGTGGATTTAATGCACTTGTATTTATAATACTATTTATATTAGTGGAAATTTCTACAAAATAAATCAAAGTTTATTAGGAACAGAATCTATCTGGAATGTTCCAGAAATAAAACTTACTACCGGGGGAAAAAAAACCAAAAGTGTTACACAAGGTTATTTAAAATTATTCATAATAAAATTACACTTACATATCATTTTCTTTGTAAGCAGCTCTCAACTTCTTCTACTCCACTAACTCCTCCTTCACGTCTGCAGCTTCTTAGTACATTATCTACATTAGTATAACCACACATGTTAGAGAAAGCTTGTACTTTACATTATTCCGAGGACTTTGGGTTTCATGACAAATTCATAATTCCTTCAGAAGCAAGCAAATCAACGTTTTGTACCCTTGCCCCTGCAATAAACTTTCCCAAAGAGATGATATTTTGGGCCCTGAATTTTTATAATACAGCAGAGAACATTTAAAAGGTTTCCTTAGCCTTGAATTTTTTTAGCCAAGCCAACATCTTAAAAATCTGAATAAATCACTAAATTTATCTTATGAACTAAATTACAAAGACATATGTTAGACAAGTATTAAATTTGAATAAAATAAAAGTTATGGTAAATTATGAACAATAATAATAATAAATAAAAAGTGGCAACTCATTTGCCCAGTGGTAATATTTATTCCCACCAAAGTTTATTTCTAAATTTTGGATATATTAATTGATATTTTTAGTCTTTTTTATTCAATATTATCAGTCATACACTATCAAATGTGGAATGATAAGTATTAAATAATTACACACTATTTCAGGTATTCTACTGCATTCAAAGTAGATGTAGCTAAAGGGGTTAATGGGAACGAATGAACTTTTTATACTTTTGGCAAAAAATGTTGCCACTGAGCAGATATGGGTTAACTTGTCAATCATGAGAACAGGAATTCCATCAGCTCCCAAAGCTTTGGTTATATACTCTCTAATGCCTTTGGCACATCAATTAAGCATCCAGCTGGCCAACAATCACTATAAGATGAGAACAATCCTCAAGAGGTTCTCAAGAAATACATAATCAAGTCTTCCAAGCACTCAACAGATCAAGCACCATTTTCATTCACACCAATTTTATTGAAAATACAAGCAGATATAATCTGTTTTAATCCTAGCAAAGAAGATGCAGGAAGTTTAGATTTAAATTAGCACCCTGCAAGCCACCAGTGGCATATGGCAGGGGGTGTATTAACAAGTTACCTAATCTACTCTACTAGATTCTCTGATGCTATTCGGAAAGAACAACCAGAAGTAACTTATTTTTCTTTCTCATGATTTAATTTGACAAAATGTGCTTCTCACACAAAACCTGGCCAGTATTGAATTAAATATTTACCCTTTGTAAGGATGTGGGCTTCCCTTCCATGTGTGTGATTTGTGACCGGAAACACTGAACTCTCCCAGCCATCCTTCTCACCTAGACATGTTATTACTACGGCGATATATCCACCCTCAGATCCCTAGGACTGTCAGTGGCAATCCCACTTCTGACACCAGTTGTAAGTTTCCACAGCCAGAAGGTCCGCCAATTTTCTATGACGCATAGCCTCTTTGTATCCACAACTACATGGTATTTTGATTAATACAATATTGGGAGATATGAGAAAATAGCAGAAGTATGCCAGTGGAAATCATAGAACATTCAATAGGTTTAATATTATGCGAGCACACCTCATACATTATGCAATTAAAGTACATTTATAATTTAACACTCAGAATATGAATGTAAATAAGGATTTTAAGCTTTCCTGGTGTATTAATTGTAGAAAGGATTCTCAGGTTCTCACCTAGGCATTTGTGACGACATTATCACCAATGCTTCAATGACTAACTCAGTCATCCTCCTCAGGGCTGAGGTGTTGTGAAAAATATTTTTGGCCAGTATATATACCCTGCAACAATAGCCACTTTGAAATGCTGTGTCTGTGCAGGGGTTCTAGGAACTACGCTTTACAAAAAGTGTATTGTAAAAAATGATTAGAGGGAGAAGACATTAAAGAGACAATCTTTAGCAGAGATAGAGTAGAAAGTGATCCCACCGCCAATTAAAATCACGCTCTGCATCTCAGTGGGCGAAAAGTCATGAAAAATTTTTGGCCAGTATATATACTCTGCAGACAGCATGGGCCTTCTTTCTGTTTGCTCGCTTATTGATCAAACAAACTTCTCCCTTATATCAGTATCCCTAAGTATCGCTAAGCGTGTAGCCGACATTTCTGTTAGAGTTATTCTCCATTAGGTGTATTTCAATGGCCTCTTAGATCAACCAATCCCAATACCCCTTGAGTAGCCAAGCCTTTTCGTGCCTTCAAAATTGATCCTGTGATTATTCTGTAGGCAATGTTCAGTGACTGCTTATTTTCCCTGTTGCCCCAAGCGTATGCATACGGAATGTTCTTTGATGTGGGTAGTGATAGTTTGTGATGTTTCTCCAATATAAGATAAACCACACTCAAAGGGAATATGATAAAAACCTGGTGTCTTTAAGCCCAAATCGTCTGTGATGTGCATTAAGCATTCTGGAAGTTTCCAGAAAGATCATACCTATATTTGTTTGGGATGATAATCTAGCAGAAAACTACATACAGAATGGTTAATACCAATAAAACAAGCCAATTATAAATTAATTCAAGAAAAAATTTATTGAGATTCTTAGGATTAACAGAATTAAGCTCAAAAAAGCAATAAATGAGGCAATGAGTCATGTAAACAGTAAAAACCATAGAAAAGCAAACTATTAATAACCTACAAATTAATATCAAAAGCATAAATAAATCTAAATAATACTAGTCTGATAAATCAAGGAGGTTTACATTGGAAGTGAAAAAACATAAAAAATTTAGCCAAAAGGTTTGATAGCAACATTTTTAAAAACAATATATATTTGACTTAGATTCTGTTGGTTGGATGATCCATGCAGTAGCTATAACAAACATAGCAACCTTGAATATGACTACAGTTTCCATTCTGAGAAATGGAGGCAAAATATCATCAAAACTCTGCTTGTACATTCAATACTGAATAAATTCAAACATACCCTTAAGACCAGCCATGCTCCACTAAGATGATAATCCAAAACACCTTGGTCAACAACTTATACTAATTTCCTTGCATGAGACACCAACTTTCTATCACCACAGAGAAGAAATCTTTTCATTTTCCCAAAATATTAGGAAGCAAAGTAATTATATGATGTCTGCACCTCCCAAACACTTTGCAATTCAATGTTCACTGATAATTCATACACCAAAATGATTTGTATCAACCTTTTGCCTCATTTGCAAGCTTTTCTAACTTTGATATCACCCGTGACAACTCTGCATCTTTGGCCAATTTCACATAATGACAGTGTCGAATGGAAAATATGCTCGTCCACCCAGGAACTGATGTCTCAAGTAGCCTAACATGATCCTCTAACTCAGCTGAAAAGCAATTCCCAGGAAAATAATCAGTATACATGATAAAAATGAAACTGAGAAATTCAACAATATCAACCATACAGCCCTATAACCCTTTAACTGGCTGTCCTTGCTTCAAGGTATGTGAAGGTAGTCATTTATAATCATTTCATTGTAAAACTGTGTGTTGTTTCCTAATAATCACCACAGACAGTAACACCTGTAACTCCAAGGGTTTTCATAGTTCTTCTTTCGAAAAAAATACAGGCAGGCCTCATATTTCACTGCACTTTTGCACATTTTGCTCTTGTGAATGTATAGTTTGTAATAATGCTCAAATCGATCAAATATCACACATACTTCTTCGTTAATAATTTACATTCATCTATTTAATCCATAATCACAATTAATATTTATTACAGGGTTAGATGGAAGAGAAGGCATTTAATTTTAATCTATCCCAAAAAAAGATGTTTCATTATAATTCTAATTTAGCTACATAATAATTAGACAGGCTTCTTCAATTAGATATATTAATATCCTCTTTATTTGAAACTGAGCTATTTAAGATATTAAGGGTCATGAATTTACAATAAAGGTGAACTTTTCTGAATGAGAAGTATTTTGTGAAATGTTAGCTTCTATGATTTTTTAGTGAAATAGCAGTTTAACTTGTATTTTGTTACCACCGGACTAGTTGTCCATTTGTAACATTTTTACTTATAATAATAATAAGTAAGAGGTAGATGATTTGTAAATAGCCCTTTATTGTCTCATTTAAACCTTACCTCAAATCCAGTTCTAACAAGGAGCAGTTGTCAGATTGATGTTCAGAATCGTGATGGGATCAACGTAATATGGAAGTAGACATAACCCGTGGTCTGGGGTTCGATTCTGCTTGATGGTGGATTTTTTTAATAGTTTTTTTTTTACTCTTTTCTTTTCGTAATATATAATATAATAAGAATAGCAATTACTATGATCGGTTATTTTTTCGTTCTTTATATTTTTCACTGGGTGGAAAGCCGTAAATACTTTGGTAAAATATTTCACCGACGTAACGGAGTAACGGATATTCAGCAGGGTACATTTCCTTCATGTCAATTTTCTCTCGAACCCGGGCGTATGGGAGAGAAGCCCGTCTCATTTTTTACATTCACTCTGTCTACTTCCATATTAAGTTGGTCCCATCACGATTCTGAACATCAATCTGACAACTTCTTGTAAGTACTTCATGAAAGAAAAATTTGATTAATTTTTTAACCCTTAAGTGCAAATCTTCCTTTTTCATCAATACACATATCCTTAAGTTAGAGTGTATACATTAAGGGGTTCACAAAACCAACTATTTATTTCTAAATCCTTTCATCCCTTGTACAGTATGTATAAGTACAAATGATACAAAACCTTAAAAGCAAACAACAAACAATAAGATGAGATTGAGAAAATCATCACCACTGAAGGTTAAAACAAACAACTTTTAATAATGCTCATTTTTAAATAAAAATGTAACTTATCCAGACTGGCAAGGAGGGAAAATTCAATGATAATTTACTGAATCATTAACTCTTATATTATTAAATAATACTATATAATACTTGTTATATTTATTTACAAATAATTTATTTAACATTAATATTAAACACTAAGTGGCAAAACTTAAAGTAAAGAGGTAGTAAGATGTAACCTGAGGTCTAAGAAGGATCGCCTACTTATTTGAAACTGTATCACCGATCAATAAACAATACCTAGTGCTAAAAAATCTTTTTGTTCTTCCATAGAAGATTAAACTTTGTACTCCTCTACAGCATTTATTCAACAATTGATTTCACTATTGTGGTAGCATCATCACGTAAATCAAGAAGAATAACAAATTTTCCCTTAATTGTGACACGGTCTCCCACTGAGTTATGTCTGAGAATATTGATTATACACAGTTTCTCCAAATATTAAACTAAATAACTGAAAAAATTCATTACACTTAAGTTTGTCAGCAGAGTAATTATACTCCTGACCTTGATGCTAAAATTACAGGCTCGATTTAAATAAGTATTTTTTAGGGGAAGTAACAATATTCTTTAACAATACAAACCTAATGACTATGGAAGTCAATTTTTAAGGAGTACTTTGCAACTAACTCAATGAATGATATTCCTATTTAGACTTATTTCTGCTACAGAACACTATTCCAACAAAAATACAACTACATTAGATATGATAGTTCATAAAAAAGGAATAACTTCAGCAGCATAGCAGAATTTTCTAACATCAAGCATCAGCCTTCTCACATATAAGGGTGTTATGTTATCAAGAGTAAGTAATAATAGGGATTACATCAAAATCAAAGGCTTATGGTCCCTGTGCGGCAGCATAGATTTGTTTGGACAAGTTTATCTTCAATTAAAGCAGGCAGCAAGGGTTTTGGGATGACTGAAGTAATAGTACTTTTATGAAGGTGCTCTAACAATTGAAGTAATTTTGCACCTTACTTTAAAAGTGGGCCCCCATCAAGATTCAAGCCCTTTCAAAGGCTAACTTGGCTATCTGGAGGCCTGAGTGCTTGTTTGAGTCCAAAAGTAGCACTGTATGAAAATACACAAAGAACAGTAATGAATACTGTAAATAAAGTACTGCAAAATCTCCAAAACCCTCTTCTGCAAAATATTTGGTCTTACACACCGAAAACAAAAAAAGGGCCACGAAGAATCAAACAACCCAAAGTAATCCTAAACATTCAGCAAAGGTTTCACAATAATTCATGATCGTAACACTTGAATATTTTTAGTATTAGTTAACTTTTTAGTTCTTAGAATGTATTATGTTTTTTTGTTTTTTTTGTACAAAGACAGTATTATACGAAAGAAAAAAAGAAAAAAAAAGAAAAAAACTATAACAATACCTCTTTAAAAGAAAGGGGGAAAAAATGTATATATACCTGATAATAGGGAGGAAAAGAGAAAAGAAGAAAAAAGGAAAAAAATGTATTAACTATATACTGTCTCTTTCTTTAACACTTACAACTTACGCAATATAATGTAAAAGGAAAATNACTTCAAACTTAAGCTTTTTAAGGTTGGTACTTTTGACCATATTAATTTTTTCAAACAACCGCCATCAATACGTCAGGCCGGGTACTTCTGGCACTACCCTTGTATCATATGTATAGTTTAGGACAAAACTTTCACAACACTCCAAGATGTTCTAGAATGCTATCCAAAGGAATTTAGTTCCTGATAATTGCTCCATATGGGATCATTTATTTGTGAACTGCATCTTTTAATTGTTCAGCAATTAGATTTGAGCTCAACTTATACTTGTAAATTATGAAGTTTAAACATGGAGACAATGCAATATTCAATGATTATACATAAGAAACTAATTTTTTTAAACATAGTTTTTATTTGAAGAAATAATAATATTAAATTGAAATAAAACTGTGTAAATATTTGAATCTATACAAAGAACTGTTAAAAATAAAGACTTAGGAATATGACTGTAAACATAGCTTGGCAAATTGTGAATCTACAGCATAAAATCATGATGATTATACATCAAAAACTAAATATAACAAACTATATTTACTAATAACTTACATGGTTTGAGGTTTCCCCGGTAACTATCACCCAGTTTCTTAATCACATGTTCTAGGGACAAAACTCCCTTTCGTTCTGATACAAATATGCCTCTCAGTATTCGAGCAAGTTCTGGTAGTCTTGACAATCTTACTGCTTTCATCTCATCAGCTGGAGACATAGTCATTGCCATCATTGCTTTAGCAGCCTGCCTCTCTCGCACCTTTGAAAACAAAATATATTGCATTTCAGATTATGTAGGTGCTAAATATAATTTATATATCATTTTCACAATACAGTAGATTCTAAATTATCTGAGTTAATGTGAACTAGAGCCAACTCAGATAATATATAATTTGGATAACATGGAAGGGTT
This sequence comes from Ladona fulva, assembly GCA_000376725.2. Classification (NCBI taxonomy): domain Eukaryota; kingdom Metazoa; phylum Arthropoda; class Insecta; order Odonata; family Libellulidae; genus Ladona; species Ladona fulva. The sequence goes on from KZ308276.1 coordinate 173,335, forward strand.
GTCTTGTGTAAATAAACGTGCAATCTTCATGCCTTTCCTTAGTGTGACAAGTATTTACAATTTACTTTGATATGAAAACTAAATAAAAACCACGTTCATAATATCTGCACAGTCTTACTTCTTTTCTTTTCCAGATTACTTTGCCAACATTTGCTTGTCTTCCCTGAACTGGCGTGGTGCAGTTACAGCTAAAGTAATTTAAGCAGGAAATCTCCTCATTTGACCGACAACTTGATTGACCAACTCCTTGTTTGCCCAACTCCTCTTTGACTGAGGCAGTTAATACGTTACATTATTAATTTTCCGTTGCAAATACCAATGGTAATTAAAATGTAAATTAAAGAAACAGTCAGCAGGTCTTCCGTGAAATTATTTATTCGTACATTAAATTTTATAATTTGTTATAAACACATTATTTATCAAATAACGAAATGATAATTATTAATATAAAATATGCATATAATAATTAGTTTTCAATGGTATAAAACATTCGTTTTTAGCACCTACACTTACACTTTGAGAGAAAAAATTTAACAAGTCTCCTGCGAAATTCTTTGCAAATTTATTAACGAATGAAAAACTTTTTGAAGAAAGATCTTTATAACATTGTTAATGTTTAGTACAACCTACAGTAGAGTAATCATGGTAATTATTATTTTAAATACCATCAAAAATGGACAGTAGGAGAATGAAAAATCTCCCTTACTGTTATTATAAACAGAATTCGCTTGCAATCCGTGACAAAATATTTTAAAATGAATCTGGAATAGCTAACATTATTTAATTGTGGTCCTGTGAAAGAATGGCAGAGTATTAACTTAAGTTTCCAATCAATGGGATTGCACATCTATCATGTTAGCGGTAGGCTGTTTAAATATTCAAAATACATTTAATATTTTATATTTACATTATTAGTTGGGCAAATGAGGAGTCGGTCAGTTGAGCTGTCGGTAAAACGAGGAGTCGGTCAAACGAGTTGTCGGTCAAACGAGGAGTCGGTCAATCGAGCTGTCGGGCAAATGAGGAGTCGGTCAACAGTGGTGTTGGTCTAGTGAGCATCAATCAAGCGAGGGTCGGTCAAAGGAGGTCGACCTTTAAAGCAGTATGCCACTATAGATGTTTTTAAGTGAAAGAAAGAAAAGCATACAAATATGTTCCTCGGATAATCTGGAACTTAGTTTAATTGGGACTTGGATAATCAAGATTGTACTGAGCATACTTTTTATTAATTATAATTAGAATACATTGTCTCATTCTTAAAATGGGAATGAAAGGCTTAAGTAAATACAATAGGCAAAACCCAAATTTCTCTGTGAAGAATTCAACAGGCTCTGAATTACTATTTTATTTATGGTAAATGTGTTTCATAAAAGTTTTGAAGTGTACAGATGGAGTAGGATGACTTGGTTTAAAATCCGGTTTTAAGGTACAGAAATAGTCCCAGAAGTACCTGACCTAACAAAGAAAACAAAATATTTGGGATAAAAATATCTATTTCTCAACATAATCTCCTTTTAGCTCAATACACTTGTCCCAGTGATGTTCAATAGCTTCGATACCCTGTTTATAGTGAGTACTGTTGAACTCCTCAAAATAGCCATTATCCTCATAATCTATCTCTTCATAGTTGGCAAATATTGTACCACTGAGTCATGTTTTTTAAATTTGGAAAGAGAAATAATCCAAGAGAGCTAAATCTGGCAAATAGAGTGCATGAGGAAGCAATTCAGACTTCAACTCATTAATTTTGGTAACTGCGATGATGGATGTGTGAATTGGTTCATTCTCTTAATGAATGAACACTATTTTTCACCAACTGTGGCCTTTCTTTCATCACTCAAACACTGTAATAAGTTTGCATAATACTCACCATTGATTTTTTCCTTTTCAAAGATAATCAATAAAATTATCTCATGCACATCCCAAAAAACTGATGCCATAACCTTCCCAGCAGATGGAAACTGTCTTTGCCTTCTTTGGAGTAGATTCTACCCTTGCTGACCATTGTTCGACCTTTTCTTTATCTCAGGTGTGAAGTTATGGACCCATGTTTTAGCCATGGTTATGAATCGATGCAAAAGCTTGGCTTTATTGCTGCGAAACATCGCCAAACATTTGAATGAAACATTCTCACGACGCTGTTTTTGTTCCATTGTGGGCAAACCTATCCTGCGCACAGCTTTCTCATGTCCAAATTTTCAATGAATGTGCGATGTACAGCACTTTTTAAAATGTCTACCATGTCTGCTAGCTGGCACACTTTCATCACACGACAGTCATCCAACACCACCTTGTAAATTTTCATCACATTTCTGGCATGGTCACCTCATTTGATTGACCACTGCGATGTTCATCTTGGCAGCTCATACAGTCTCATTTAAACTCTACTATCCAATATTTTATTTTTGTAAACAAAGGAGCAGACTCTCCCAGATTAGAATCTAGCTCCGCTTTCATATCGGATGATATTGAGACCTTTCAAATTAAAGTATCATATCAAATAATGATGACAATTTTTTTCACATTTACGAATTCACTGAGAGTGTTTACTATTGATGACTGTCAAACAAATACAAATAAACGTTGCATCTTGAAACTTCAAACTTAAGCTTTTTAAGGTTGGTACTTTTGACCATATTAATTTTTTCAAACAACCGCCATCAATACGTCAGGCCGGGTACTTCTGGCACTACCCTTGTATCATATGTATAGTTTAGGACAAAACTTTCACAACACTCCAAGATGTTCTAGAATGCTATCCAAAGGAATTTAGTTCCTGATAATTGCTCCATATGGGATCATTTATTTGTGAACTGCATCTTTTAATTGTTCAGCAATTAGATTTGAGCTCAACTTATTTAATGTCAACAAAAAAACAAGTGAAAAATAGAGAAATGCTTGCCATGTTATGTTAAAATACTTTCTACTGATGCTTATAAGAAAAAAAAGCCCAATACTATTTGGCTTACTTTATTGGACATACCTTTTTGAGGAGTGCCAATGGTATCCCTTTCAGGGCTGGATTTGTCGGAGGAGCAGATTCATCAGATGCTGTGCTGGTTGAGGGATTACTGCCTTCATCGACCTTCTCTTGAGTCCCCTTTGAATCTCCCATACTGACTTTCTGTAGGGCCTTTTCCATTCTAGTATTGCACCCAAAAAGATTTCGAGCTTTGCCTGGGTGTTATGAAAGGCAAAGATATATGCTCAAGTTATATGAAACATCATTCAATAATGCACACAAACGGTACATAATATTACAGCAATAATAATAACTGTAATAGCAAAAAGAAATTCCTCCAAATATGTTTATTAGCAGATTCGGATCAGAATCAGTTTGGAACTGCAGCATATGAGCAGTCTGCATTTTTAGCATTTGCAGAGGCAAGGAAGATCATCCTGTGAATGCACCACAATTCCAAATTGTCTCTGTGAATACACCTAATATCATGCATAAGTGCCACAATTGAAGCCTAAGCTTGAATTCATTTTGTCTGACCTTAATATAAGGCTAAGCCTCCAACCTTTTGGCAAGCATGAGACCTCTTATGAAAGATACTGAGGGATGAGGCCAATATAAATTTTGTTCAGTCATATCACAAATATTTGGTACACTTGCATTCTACTGCATTCCAGAGACAAAAACAATTCAGTCCTCAACAGGAATGCTAAGTATGATTTTAAGATGTTATATTAGTTTGCTCTTTTAGATCTGGCAAAAGGTACATACACAAATTTGGTCTCAATCTAAAAAAAAAGTTTTGGCTCTCTAGGAGTACCACAATTCCATACAATCATATTTTTAAGAATTAAAGACCACTTACTAAGAACATCCTTGGCTGAAGAACATTTTTCTGGGGCATCAGGAGGTTGAGGCATATCTGAAGGTTCAACTTCTGGAAGAATATCCACTTCAAATGAAGGATGCCATCTAGTTAACTTCTCCCTGGGAACTGCTATTGGAGGTTCTAGGGAATGTAAAAACTCCTGAAAATAATACATGTTGATTAATTATCAATTCTAAGAATATTCCATTACACAAAAATAAATCAGGAATATTATGGGATTTTTTCAATTTTTTGGCTTTATTTAAAAAGCACTATGATTTAAAAAATTAGATTCAGGAGTCAAGTTAAATAATTTAATTTTTCTACAAAGCTATTCGTAAGATAACTTAAGGGCAAAGTTGTCTGCAAGACTTAAACCCATTGATGATTGAACAAAGTGAATTGGTTGAAAATAATTTTTCCAAATGAAATCATAACTTACTCAATACACTCAAGATTTAAAAGATAAAACATTGATTCCTTGTCGTTCAAAAAACGTTTCAAAAGATGACATAAAATGTGAATACTGATTTTTTTTAAGAGGATACATACAATTTTGACTCAAGTAAGGGTGACTTGTAATAATTTCCTAGTTTAATTCACACGAGAGGGAGTTGGTTTGTTAAATTGCGTTTGACAGAAAATTAAAACAATTCTGCACAGGAAATTCAGGAGCCATAATAAGTACTTTGACAACTGAGGTTATTTCACACATACAGGAGTCAAATGAGAATCAAACCCTGGCCCACTTTGACCAACATATGAACAAGCTATTCACTCAGTATCCTCGCAACTGCTAGGAAATGTAGCTAAGGTTTACACTTACCAAAGTGGAAAAAAATCATGAATCTTAGAACAGATGAAAAAAATAATAATTTAGAATACTGTACTTCAATATTCAACATAATTTCAGCAACACATTTCAACACAATTTTTGAAATATGACAACCTACAAAAACCATAAGAAATTGGATCGGCATTCATCAACAAAGTTGATTGAAAAGAAATGTGAATAATTACAAAAGCTTTGAAAAAGAATAATCCCAATAAGGAAAAGGGTGCATATAGAAAAGCACAAAGCCAATGACTTAAAACAACTATCACCTCATGATGGTCCTTCACAATTTCCAAGAGGTTCCTGTGAAAGGTATGTCTCCTTTCCAAAAGCACTGAAGGTGTCATACAGTTAACTTTTCCATCAGATTTTGTAGTATCATCCCTACTCTTATCTGACACCTCTTCTGAAACATGATGAAAAACAATCATAAACAAATAAAATACAAGTATGTAATTCATGAGGAATTCTCAATCACTCACCATCTTTGGATTTCAAAACAGGTTTTATCACTAACTCATAGCGCTCAGACCTGACAGATGATACAGTCAGCTGGTTAACTTTTGTGTAGTAAAATTCAAAAGCATCAGGAAAAACTTTCTTGATTTGACCGAGATGGCGATCCGTCATTGTCCTGGAAAGAAAAGTGAATTTTAGGATGCAATACAAATATTCCAAAAAGAAAAATGAGAAATTACACATTGATTTAACACCTCAAATATGACAAGAAAACACCTTCAGTGGGCACATTTTAAAGTAGTTTTACTGTAATCAGTTTCTTTTATTTTTTTTCAAGAATATTAATCTGCTACACTGCTCCATCAAATAAAGGCCACCTTGATTCAAACAGTAGCTAAGGGAAGTATAAAGCACTAGGATTAAGAAGATGCAGAGGATCCCAAAGATATCCTCCTATGTTTTTAACAAGGGCAACCCACAACTAAAAATAACGTAAGAGCTTGGAACTGCATCTTTAATCAAATTACACATTAGCACCATCTATCCCTGTATGACTTGTAGGAAAAAGAAAATAAAAAAAAGATATGAGTATAAGAGAAGTGTTCAGGAGTATAAGAGAAGTATAAGAGTAGTACAAGAGAAGTATCCAGGAGCTCAAAAAAACGATTATTTTACAAGTAGGCCCCCACTGGGAATCAAACCCAGATCACTTTCACCGAAATGGAATGCACTGCCCACTTAACTATCTGGGAACCCACTAACTGATCATGGATAAAAACAAACGAAATACAAAAATTTACATTTGGCTCCTGAATTTGGTATATAAATACTCAGAATACACAGATACAAGTGTGGAAAAAATATTTGGAAGACTAAAATATATAAGTGCCATGGCTAAGAATCCTTTTTCTCTTGAAGCAGTGCTTGAAATGAGAGCAAAGGAGAATGAAGATGATTAATTTAATTGGAATACAATGTCGACTTTGCATTAATTTTACAATTTTCATGAAAATAAGACACTTGAAATAAATATATTTCAATAATTAAACAGAAGTCTTTAGTATGATCATACATCAACCCTCCATTTATTGGAAGGGAAACTTAAAAATTTTAGTTTGATTAATAGATGATCCAACAATCAAAACATCTCCTCAGAGAAGAGGAGAGCCTTATTAAGAGAAAATTGTGTTGCCTTTTTAAATGCAAGTTTCTAAAAACATAATGTCAGCAAACAACACAAAACATTAAATTACAAAAATTTAGGCCAGAAATTCTACCTGTTTTATGAGTGTACTACATTTGTAGTTTAACTTGACTGAGTAAAACCCATTTACCCACTGTATTTTGTATCAGTATTTTAAATCTACTTTCTAAAAGCTATATCAATTAATTTGTGTATTGAGTCATCTAAAAAGTTCATAGCTCCAATCCTTGTAACTGAATCTTTTCAACCAAATTTCCAATGGCAGTCTTGGTAAAGACAATTTGTTATGGAATCATATGAGCTACATAAAACCATTGCAAGGAAAAACACTATAACCCTTAAGTTAATAAATCCTAAAATAGGCATGAATTCTTACAAAAAACTCCTAAAAATAAACAAAAATCTCTAATACTAGAGCAGAAGAATAGATGCACTATTTTGCGTAGGTAATTAATAGTTATGCACCCAATCAAACCTGTGAGCATCACCAGAAACATTCACTAAGCACATCTGTATTCATTTGCAGAGTCTAAAACTATCTTAATTTGCTGAAACACTTATTAGCCAAGGGATCACTGTGTTACAGTTAACGAGTTTAAGGCTCAAAATATTTTCACCATCTGCTTTGAATATACACTACTTGTAAATATGCAAACCACAAATTCTGGAAAGCCTAGTTAGAAATCAAAATACCTTACACATTCTAACAGTTTTCCATATTAACAACACTTCTAATAATAGGAATCATGCTGTCATGAAACCCAAAATAATTACAAAATAGCTCACCAACAGTTACAGATAAATCACTGCAAACTCACACTATATTTACCTCCTCATCATTTCCTGAACAGCTGATCGAAGTTTGCTGAAGGTAATAAGCTCTTTGCGATTCATCATCATGGCAGAAACCACATCTACACAGCGGAAGACTTCAGCAAGGCAACGGTACTGGTACGGTAGTACAAGCGGAGAAGACTTTGAGGGAGATACAAATGGAGCCTTTGAAGGAGAAACTGGCATACGTATAGGTGAGGTGAGATGTGCGTACCGTTGATAAGCAGGAATAGGAGAGGCTGGAGGACTCTTGCATGGACTAGCCAGCATGTTCTTCTTAGGACTAAAAGAGAAATTTCACAAATTTAGTCTAAAAATCCTCTTAATTGCTGGATACATATAGTCCTGACAATTAACAATCCAAAACTGACTCAAACTTTTGAAAAATCAACAGGGATTTACAATCTAGGGAATCTACAAAAAAAACAAATCAATCAATGCAAATTGCTTAACTGAAAGTCATTAATTTTTCAAATTCAATCACTGGAGTCAGTTACCATAAAAGAGTAACTCATATGCAGCTTGTTGATGTTGTATACATCCTTGTTTAGCAATTCTCATCTGAGGATATCCAAGCTAAGCTTGTTGTTACAGAACAATTTCACAATTTACTAATTGCAAGTCCTGCTACTGCAATAAAATAAACGTAAAATTCACAATGTTATTACACACCTACAGACAACAGGAATCTCAAACTCAATAGACTGAAACTTCTGCAGAGAGAGTGCTGCACCAGAATCCTTTTCTCGGTCAGCCTCTCGAATTTTGGCTGCACAGCTTGAAATTCGTGCTATGGACTCTCTCAGTTCAGTCAGCCTTGGACTTTTTATAATCCTTCCTCTTATTTCACCAAGTGAAAGCTCCTAGAATACACATTTAAATAATGAAAACAGATCATTCAATCTTCCACACCAATAACTACATTGGGCATAAATTTGCAGTGAAGAAAGATTATCCTCAGTTTTTTCGTGGCTTAAAAGCTTAGGTTATAAAAATAGCTATGATAATGAGCTACTTATAAAATAAGTAGATAAAGATTAAAATATTTAAATGGTCATTAACATAATAATAGTATGAGCTTCCTGAGTCACTATGTCAGATAATAGTGAAAGATCAACATAGAAAAAGCAATGAGAAATTACTTTAAACTGATTATTGAAAATTCAAGCAATGACTTCAAGAATACATGGGAGGGATATCATTGTACTGAATTATTCTAAATGTTAGTTGAAATTCTACCTAATTTTCAAATATCAGGCAGTACCATAAATGTTTATGATGTACACTTATCACTGATTATCAACTGATCACTGTGGTTTGTCTACGTTAATTTAAGTTATTTATCAGTAATAACTGAAAATTATTTACATTTAATGGGCAATGGAGCCTTTCAACACTTTAAAAGATGTTCCACCTATCTGAGCCAGGCACTTAAATAGCTTCACAAATTGCAGATTTCAGGCTTCTCTTCACGGTAATAGATTCACTGATTCAATAATAGTTCACTAACCTCACTAAATCAACTCATCCTAAAGTTTTGTCAAAATATTAACACATTTGTTCTGGCTATGTCACAGATATGGGAGATAATTTCACAAAAGCAATGTTAACAATCTTTTAGGGCCAAAGACATAATATGCATAGTAGAGATAAAGACATCAGAGACATCACTTAAGAATAACTCAGTATAGCTCTACATAGTTCGAAAATGAACTGCTATCACCAACCTTACGTGACATTTTTGTCAAACTCCCTGAGGCAGCAGAAGCCTGGTTATTTTTCTCATGACTCTCTGAATTGCTTCCTTTTGCTGAGTTTGCATTCTCCCTTCCAATGGCTGCTTCAAATAGACTTCTCTTGGAGTCATTAACCTTCACAGGTGATAAGGTCCCCTTCTTTTCGAAAGTAACAGTTCTCTTTCTGGGTGACTTCGATTGCTTCTCAATATTGTCATTCTTTTGCTCTCCTTGAACCTGAAAATATGATTTATGCAAATCAAACTGACCACTTTTACTTCCCGTTAGAAGCGTTAAGATACTCTCTACGCTTGACCCATGTTCTAAGTAATTGAAAGGCAAGGTAGAAACTAATTCTTATATTAACACGAACAATTAACACTCAATTACACTTCCAGAGCAATTAAAATGTTCACTTTCAAACAGTGATTAAATATAAAGAATCATGTTATAAAAACTCTAATGATAGGTAACTATAAGTAATATCACATCAGAGAAAGATATCAACACATTGTTCGAAAATGAACTGCTTAATTTTGTTCACAGATTACCAATTTATGTATCAGTAACATTGAGATTGAAGCAGCCTCCAGTAATTTGTAAAAAACGAAACTGATAACAATTGCGGTTGTTTTTCCAATTAACTTAACACAAATTCCGAAATATGTTGATACTGTAACATACACTCAACTTACCGCATCATCTTTCGAAGGGTCAGCTTCAGAAACAGGCTCTTTCGTTGGATTCTGAATTTCAACTGGTCTTTCTTCCAAGTTACTAATCTCTTTATTACGAGCGTCCAGATTCGCGAAGACATCTTTCAATGACTTCTGCCGACTCTTACAGATTGATTTCGTAGTTTTACCCTTTCCTTTCGGTACGTCGAGCTTTATCCTACTCTTCTTCGTAGACTTCAGAGTTGCGACAAACGGCTTACTACCACCTGACTTCTGAATATTAATTGAAACACCTTCCGATACATTGGATGCGACAATTTCTCTAGTTTTTTGTAGTAGTAAAACAGTGCCTTGCTCCTCTGTCCTTTCAAAAATTCTTTGATCCGAATTACAGTCATCTATAATTCGAACCTTCGCATGCTTTTTGATTTCATCGATAGAACTCCGTTTACGAGCGCTATAGAAAGTAGTTAATGTAGACTGTGTAGACATTTTAAGTTAAGATTCTTATAAAACAGCCACACTCAACAACGTAGATGACAAATTGCCACAATTTCTGATTATGGCGGGAAAAGAATCATATGGCAGTAATCACGACATCTATGATTAAATTTTTTTGCTTTCGAAGAGTGAATTTATGCATCCGAATCATGTCCGTAAATTTTGCCAACGTTTTAAGCGAATCAATCGAAAATAATAAAATAATTCGTGATTAGACATAAAGAAAGAATTTTTTCGAAAGAATTATCGGATTGCGCCGGTATCCATTAGTCCATTGGGTCACTAATTTCAGTGTTACCACTATAATTAATTTTTACAATACATTTAGGATATATATCGGGAGAGCTAATGTACGTATCTTGCCGAAAATGACATATTGTGGATTATAGTAAAATACAAAAATAGAGTGGATGGCAAATACATAAAAAATATTTTTACTAAAATTATAATGAACAAGTACAAAAATTCATGAATATCATTACATATTCAGTTCAGGTAGATTTGATTAATTTTCATCTAATTTCAATCCATTTAAGCTTTCTGTCATTAACACAGAAATAAATACATCGGCGGTGTATCTTAGTTGCTTGGGTTGCTCGTCGTGATCCTCGAATATCCGATTGCTTTTGTTCTATTTGTTTCTACGGTTTCTACGCCATCTGCAATGTTCCAAGATTTGTGGTGACCAGGCCGCCATAATCAAACAACTGTGATAAAAGCGTGAATGTGCAGTTAGTTTTACATATTTTGACCCATTTATTTGGAAAGTTTGCATTATGAGCACCAAACCTGATGCTAATCGCCGTGTACTTGCTATTAAAGCGAAAAAGAAGCGTCACAAAGCTGGTAAGCGAACAGGAAAGAATGAAGATCAGAGACCAGCAACGTCTAGGCCTACCAACTCGAACAGGTTGGATGCACGCCACTCCTCATCCTATGAATCTATTTCCGATGGTGAAGAATCTGAAGATTATAGCTCTGACGAAGAAGAACAGGAAGATCCAAAGGATTATTGCAAGGGCGGATACCATCCTGTGAAAATTGGGGACTTGTTTCAAAATAGGTATCGTGTCACTCGAAAATTAGGATGGGGACATTTCTCTACGGTATGGCTATGTTGGGACCTAGTTGATAAGCGATTTGTTGCATTAAAGGTAGTCAAAAGTGAATCTCATTTTACGGAGACAGCGTTGGATGAGATTAAATTGCTCAAACGGGTTAACGAGAGCGACGTTAAGGACCCCAAAAGACACAAGACAGTGCAGTTGCTAAATGATTTTAAAATAAGTGGAGTCAATGGAACTCATGTCTGCATGGTTTTCGAAGTGCTGGGAGAAAATTTGCTGAAATTAATTATAAGAAGCAATTACAGAGGTATTCCAATTGCAAATGTCAAATCTATAATAAGACAGGTGTTGGAAGGCTTGGATTACCTACATGCAAAATGTAGAATTATTCACACTGATATTAAGCCTGAAAATGTACTTCTTTGCGTGGACGAAAGTTATGTTCGTAAATTAGCAGTTGAAGCCACCGAACTTCATAGCACAGGTGGTAAATTGCCCACATCACTGGTGAGTACAGCTCCTAAAGAGCTGCGGGATCAAGGGACAGGAGGAAAAATGTCTAGGAACAAGAAGAAAAAACTGAAAAAGAAAGCCAAACGCCAAAGTGAATTGCTGAAGATACAAATGCAACAAATTGAAGAGGTAGAAGAGCAAAATTTAGGTGATAAAAACCTTGAAGGAGGTGATCACATTTCAATGATCGACGGAAACACAGAATTAGGTAATGTGGAAATAGAAACAAAAGAGAAGTTCAATGGTGAGAAGGATTCTGCAGAAAACAATGAGACTTGTCAAAATGGATGTGTCAAGGACATGATTTCATGTGTGGAGGATGTAAGCGCTACCGACAATTACAGTGACGAAGGAAATGCCTCATGTCAGAATGGTAACAAATGCGACGAAACAGAAAAGCACGTCTCTGGGGATGAAGAGCAGACCGATCAACTAAGAAAAGATGAATCGACGCGTGACAAATCAAGGCCAGATCCTGCTTTTGAAGTCTGTTCCATCGAGGTGAAAATTGCAGATTTAGGGAATGCATGTTACGTGGATCATCACTTTACAGAAGATATTCAAACCCGGCAGTATCGTGCATTAGAAGTAATACTAGGCTCCCCATATAACACAGCCGCAGACATATGGAGCACAGCTTGTATGGCATTTGAGTTGGCGACAGGAGATTATTTATTCGAACCCCGTCCTGGTCGTGACTATTCTCGCGATGATGATCACATTGCTCATATAATTGAACTTCTCGGTGACATTCCTCGCCGTATTGCACTTTCTGGTAATAATTCTGTGAGGTTTTTCAACAAAAAGTGCGAGTTAAGGCATATTCAGTGCCTTAAAAGTTGGGGTTTGGTAGATGTACTTAAAGAGAAATATCAATGGAGCGCCAAGGACGCTCGTGATTTTGCGTCGTTCTTAAAGCCTATGTTAGATTATGATCCACTGCGTAGGGCAACTGCTGCGGAATGTCTCGAGCACCCTTGGATTAAAGATAACGATTCACTGCGTAGGGCAACCCCAGCAGAATGTCCAGAGCACCCTTGGCTAGAAGACAATGATCCACTGCGTAGGGAAACTGCAGCAGTGTCTCTCGAGCACCCTTGGCTTAAAGAGCAGGAGTAGTTATTTAAGATATCACCATTTTTTATTTATTATGACCATAGTTTATAAAGTGTCTTGCATTGGTTGACTATAATTTTTGAAATTTTGTTAATTTATTACAGTTTATAAACTAGGAGAGTTATACTTTTTTGAAGCCTCTCTTGACGAACTGTCAACATTTTTTTGACCGAAAAATTCTGTATTTAGTACTTCTCAGGCTACTTCTCTTGCCCTGTTAAACCAAAGTAAATCCTTCAGCCGGCACTTGATATTTGGATTTTTCTCGACGGTTAATGAAATCGCGAGAATATTTGAACGTATGTGACGGCTCTGACATGGTTTTGGAACCGAATGTGATACAATCCTGATTCTGAAGACGGTTTTTAATTATATCAATAGTTAGGAAGTTGCAGAGTTTGTTGAAATTTATTGCGTGAAGCATTTTATGAACAACTATTCCTGTTTTTTTGACTCATTCTTTTTCATTTCCAGTAGAATAATCATGATTATCGCGAAATACCTTTAAAATACCGTTGCAAAATTTTAGGGGATGTAAGAAAGTTCAGATTCTATAAATGGACCACCCGACCTTCGAGTGATAACGAAGCAGACGTCGCCGATCGCGAGGAATGATATCAGTTTCTGGTAGGAAGAGCTGAGCCACTTGTTGTATTGGTGCTACGAAGATTTTTGTAGTTGATTTTGGATTTATGTACATTTCGTCGACTTTGAAAAGAAGTTCGTTTGCTTGTAGTAGAGAATCACAATGAGTTCACAAGGTGACCTGGAGGTTTGCGTTGTTGGTGCTGGTGTAGTTGGTTTAACAACAGCGTTACTCTTGCAAAATGAATTCCCCAATGCCAACCTGTCCATAGTTGCTAATCTTTTTAATCAAGAAACCACGAGTGATGGAGCTGCTGGATTATTTTACCCTGGTTCGAGTTATTCTGGTCCCACCCTCGAGATAACAAAGTAAGTAATCCAATATCTCAACTTAGCTCGTGTTAGAAAGGAAATTACTTTATAATGACAATTTCAATTGCTTTCCTTACCCCTTTCTCTGAGTATATTCTGTAGAATGTTTATATGTCTAATATATTACTCGAGTCATTTTCTGATTAATTGCATGATTTGACCTTGATAACTTTAATCACCACATTCGCTGGAATTTAAGTTTATTAGACTTGGGAATGATTTAAAATGCTATATTCTTTCTGCCTTCTTGTGTTCATATTGTAACATCGCATGTAATTTCTTGTAAAATTTTATTTTCTGTTTAGAGATGATGGATCTATTTTTAAATTGTTCCTATTCAGGAAATGGATATCAGACTCCTACTCTTATTATGATGGTCTTAGAATATCTTCTGAGGGGGAAAGGGCTGGTGTCTTCCCAATTTCTGGCTACAAATTTTCCAGGTTCTCTCCTAAAGAAGTGATGGTTAGTATATTTTTACTTCAAATCTTATTTTTTATGACCTTCTTCCCCAATGGTTAATTATCTATTCTAGGTCATGTCAAAAAAATAGTTACAGTAAAGCAAAAGAGTTTAGTCCATCTTTTTTAAGAACAAGTTACATCTCTCATATCAAAGAAAATTAACACTAACGTTTAACATCTAGTTAACCTTTATACCCTTCTAATAATAATTCTTCTTAACTTTTTGACATTACAAAAATGAGAAGGCTGGGCAATTTAAAACTTAAAATTTGATGCAGTACAAGTTTTGCAAGTATGCTTTCATGTTAAGGTCAGGATCTTCTTCATCACCCAAGGATACAGGCACTGTTGCAATTATGTGTTACATTTTATGTGAAAAAATTACTAATTTTTCTCATTGTTATGTCTCTCCATGAAATCAAGCCTCCATACATAGATTTTATTCTTGACATAATATCTGATAGCCACCTTATATTTCCACAGAATAATTAGTGCTATGCAATGTCATTAATAATTAGTGGTGTATCTTCTTTGATGATTAAAATGACACTGTGCTTAATGTGTGCGATAATGAACTATTAATTTTGTTACATTGTTTTGGAGGGATTTCAATCAGAATTCAACTATTCAGTTGTATCTCTGGCCGTTGACCATAGTTCAAGCAAGGGATCATTGGAAGAGCAGTAACAGTTTTCTGTAACTTTTTTGATGAAGTCTTCTTGATAGCTTAAATGATTGATGCTGAAAGCAACTCTGCAGAATATAAGGAGAAAGATTAATTGTAGTGATTTGTGGTTGAATTAGTTATATTTACTAAGGTGATTAATATTTAAAAAGTATAATCTAAGTTCTACTTCAGTGTCTTGCCATGGAGATATGCAGGAAAATACATGTGCAGTGATACCTCAGCTAACAATGATAAGTTGTTCTGGAATAACATGAGCCAAAACGTGATTCTATTAGGTGTCTTCCTTCTTGGTGTCTTGAACATAAACAACCCATTGGGTTGGTGGGCATCCCCTTTGTGGTGTGGTCAGCTAATTTATTTGCAACACATTCAGACGGAAAAGATAAGATACTGGAATGGCCTGAATGTTCATGTTTGCTGCTTTATGTTTGCAGGCATCAACAAAAACCTTCCTTATCTGAGTCCAGTTGCAAAAAAAGCAAAAGAAAATCTTTGTTTAGCGTCATAAAATCATTAGCAGGGTCACTCGATAGCTGAGGTATCACTATATTTCCAATTATTGCTGTTATTTTTTACCATTCGTAGTCCATATAGCTCATATCAGAGAGTCCCTAACAAAATATTTTACGCCTTTTAACATAAGCCAAAAATTTCAAAAGTAACACTTGAAAAATTCAGAATTGGTCAGAACTGATTCTTGAGCACCATGATGCTTGTAAGAAGGTCATTTGCTTTGGAGTGGCTTCCGTTAAATTAGAGATATGTGACATTGGTTTGGTGTTAAAACAGAAATCCTAATGAAAACATAACACAAGTTATTCTTCTACATACTGCTTTCTTAGAAATAAAAAACTAATGTATTATATCATGAAATTACACATCATAATGTTCTTCATAATTTTCCTTGTTTTACGGTTCCTAAGTTTTACAGAAGAACATTCTCCGTGACATTTCTGAAATTATTAATTTTTTATAGAACTCTCCAGTGTCAACAGAAGACCAAATTATTGTGTTTTAGGTGTACAGTTTTAGTTAAATTTAGGTTTTGTTATCTTTTCATCTTCATTCCATTTTCTTCTCTTACTGGTAACCTCTTTTATTCTGGATATGAAATGCTACATTGAATCAACTTTTTTTTCAATCTTCTTATTCCAGTGATAGTTTTCAAATTCTCATGAAACTCCATATTTGTTATTCTGCTTCAATCTACCATTTGTTTGTCCAAGCCAATTAAAATGTCTCTTTGAAATGTCAAATTGACTCGTTTTCTGTCATCGTTCATTCATTTTCCATTCTGTCTTTAATTGTCTCTTGTTTCTTGTATAAATATTTGCAATTGGTGCAATTATGTTGTATTCTTCTGATAGAATACCCAACTTTCTCTACTCTATCATAACATATTTTGTGCTAAACTTAAATCAGTCATCACCTACAACATGGTATGGAAGCTCAAACTGGAATAATAAATGGATGGCAGTCACTATTTTTATGGTAGGATATTTACTGAAGACTGGGTACTAAATACTTCATGGATTAGTAATCCTTTACTGAATCATTTCCATGGAAATGTTTTATGATATTAATTTGAGAAAGGGTGGATGTAAAGCAACAATAAGTTAAAGATAAAACTGTAAATTTCGATTTTCATTAATAATGATGCAGTATATACATTCTGACATGTCTGCATAGAATCACTACATGGAGGAAGTGGCACCTGTGTTTCGCTATGCTACTGAGGAAGAACTGAAGCTCTGTCCGGGAAATTGGAAATATGGCACTTACTGTTCGACTCTTGGCATTGAAGGTCGTCTGTATTTACCATGGGCATTGTCAAGGTTAGTCATAAAATATGTTTTATGTAAATACATGGTCTTAACATCAGAGAAATGAATGCCAAAAGACCGAGCACAAAAGCAATTAAGTAATGTGATCTACACTAATTTTACCTTTGGAATAGCCTTATTTAGGTCATTGGGGAATTATCGAAAAAGAAATATATTTGTAGGATTTCCTTGTAGTAAAATTGGCTCATCCACTCACCATGAAAGCATCAGCCTTTTATTTAGTTTCATTTACTTCTGACGTAGATGGAAAATTCTTCTTTAATAAGTCTGCTCTTAGGAATTTGTCTTCTGGTTATGAGGAATAGTTGAGAATACCATCACCTTTTCAAAGTGAGATTGTTTTCATGTAATTCAACGAATTATTATATTCGTATGTGGCACCACATTGCCAAAGCAGCTTGCTAGTCGGGTCATTTTGTAAGTTTTTTTTTAACCCCTCCAGCTTGTGCAATGTAGCATATGCGTCTACTCAAATCCTTGCCTCTAGCATGGGTTTAATTGGAGGTATTTAAATCACCCAGGGTGCTTTTTTTTCGCAAGCTACGTAGATTTTGTGCAGACATTAAATGTAAGCATTTTTAGCATTGTAATCGCTCGGTAAAAAAATCCAAAAAATATATTTAACTATAAATTGTTTATATTTTATTATTCTAAATTTTTACTTGCAATTTGTGAAGTCCGCATATTTTTTCATCTCTCCATAACTGGCATTAATAATTGACCTGTGTGTGGTATCGCTCAAAACAGGGATCTAGGCACAGAGATGGTGTTCCCAGGCAGTTTTTACACCTATACCTAGTTTCCTTTCTCTTCCCACTTTTCGTACACACCACATACTTTCTTTTTCCAACTTTAAAAGTTTCAGTTTTTGGGTTTTCTTGAATGAAATGCTGACCCGTCAGTCATGTACATTCCATGTCCGTATGTGAGGGCCGACCTTTTCTTTTTTCTAATTTTTTAGTATGGTACGAGGCGATTATATTATTTACTAAGTCTATTCTGAAGAAGAGATGTTCCTCCTTGTTACCTGCCTTGCATTACAAAATATATGCATTCAGCACAGTGGTATTTACTAAGTGGTTAAATAATTTTTTGTACCACACTTTCATTCTTTTCCTCTCCAGCAAGAAAGATTCTAATAGTTGGTCTTTTAGGTCAACACCTCCCATATATGTATTGTAATCTATCACACAGATTGGTTTATTCACAAATTCTAACCATCCATTTCGACTTACGGGTTGCATTTCAATTGAATGTCTTGTAGTCAGCATTGAGACATCGCGCTTATATCTCCACTTCAACGCCACCAATTTCCCACACTTTACGCTAACTACTTCCCCTTTCCTTAGTTTCTTCTTTAGAACTGTTGGTATACCTTTACGGGTTATTTTTACTGTTCCAACAACATCTGTTGTCCTCTGAACCAATCTCTGAAAAAGATCGGGACTACTGTAATATTTGTCCATATAAATACATCTTCCCGAGTCTATAAGTTTCTCACTCAATCTCAAAACAACTTTCGTTGAAAAAAAGGTCTGTATTGTTAGTGATTTCACAGCCTAATTTTGTCCCTGAGCTGTTGTAAATTATAAAATTCCATAAATATCCCGCGGAATCACAGAGTTCAAACATTTTTTTTCCAAACCAGGAAGCTTTCATGGGAATGTACTGTTTCCGCGATAGCCTTCTTTTCCACAGTAATAAAGATTCATTGACACTAACTTCTTCACCCAAAATATACAATTTCTGAAAGTTATTCTTCAAATGCTCACTAATTGGCAGAATTTTATATAGCTTAGGATATCTTTTAGCAATTTCTTTATCTCTGTTATCTAAAAAATGGATAAATTTATTTAGTAAGGCAAATCTTTCTTCTATCATGACATTGGGAAGAAAGGAGTTTCTTATGTGTTTCCTACTAAAATACATTCAAAGGCTCGGTTTCTGGGTTATTCCCATCAACATAAGCAAACCTAGATATGCCCTTATCTCGTTTGGAGTTGTGGGAACCCATTTATGGAATCGCTATCTTTTTAGAGATAAGATTTTTTTCCTTTTCATGATTAAGAAACCGTTCTGCATAACGATTTGTTTCAGTTACTATTATTTTTATCATATCGTCATCAAAAAACAATTCAAAATACTCTAAGGGATTATTTGTACAATGAACTGGCACTACTTGTTTCCCAACCAAATCACACGCAAAAGGCTGAGGAGGATTAGCTCTATCAATCTCTTCCCAAATATTTACAGGAGATTGAGAAGGTTCCTCTTCGGAACTGTAATCCAGAGAGTAACCACTTGAATTTTCAGAAATTGAATCCGAACTTACTGCACTCTTTTCCTCCAAAGCATCAAGCACTTGCTCGCAAGAAAACTTACGAGAGCTAGAAGCCATGATGGACTAAAGAGGGTTTTGCTAAGATGAGGTCTGAAGGGAGAAAAAAATAACTAAGCCACCAATCATCATTGGTGGCATCAGATATCCTTGAACCTTATTTTTAAGCATCGTAAATGAAATACGAAACTGTGACAGATATTGCGATAAACTAACTTAAGTATCATAATTCAGAACGTGAGAGATAACAATTCTTAATGAAAAATTTGGATGCAGAGGCTGCGTCACACACGCTGAGGGATCACATGCCTTCATTTAAAATCATCCTTAAGGGGTTAAGTACATTGAAGAAATACTTGATTAATGTTATTCTTTGGATATGGCTGAAATTCCTTCTACTATTCTCTCATCGTATTATTGAAAATATCTCCCAAAAATGCATGTACTTCTCATAACAAATTTGCATTTTGGCCCAGTCCTTGCAGTTCTCATTTGGTTTAACACCAAGACATAGACAGCTTTTTCTACTTAAATCAGAGTAATTGAAAAGGCATGATAATGTTGCATTGAAAAGGCATGATATTAGAATTATTGGTTCTCTCTCAAAAAAGAAGTTGGATGTCATTTCTGTGATAACCTAACTTCAACCTGTATTTCTATAATGAATATGTCATCAGAATGTCATATTCATTATCAAGTTATGATACAGTTTGTATTATATTTAGCCTGTAAATTCTTTTTAAAGAAAGGACTTTCCTTTGTTTTTGGTTGTTTAATATTCTATTTATAGAGGCAATGCAATTTAAATTACTCTATAAGTCATTAATTAGAAGGTCGAAGAGCAAGGGGTAGGAAAAGGTTTCAACTAATAGACGTGCTCAAGAAGAATGAAGAGAGTTATCAGGATCTCAAGGCAATAGCGATGGATAGGGAACAATGGAGAACTCTGTTTAACATGTAATCATGGACCTGTCGTAAGACAGAAAACCAATGAATGAATGAATGAATAAGTCATCCCAATGATAGTATTAGTAAGTATTCCCTTTGTTTAGTTGTTCACATTTCAGAAGGTATATGTAAGATCCAAGGGTAAACGGAAGTAAAAGATAGTGGCATGACTGAGAATCAAACCCAGGTCTCCCACTTTCAAGGTAAGTATTCATACCAATAAACTGCCAGATGCAGCATGGTAGTTAAGTGATTGGAAGACCTGCCTGGAAAGTGGGAAACCTGGGTTCAAGTCCCAGTCATGTCTCTAATTTTCACTTCTGTTTATCCTTGGGTTCTATGTCATGAAACCTTATCCTCCATCATCCTTGTATATGTAAGATGATGGGCAATTAACTTTGTTAGTGTTCACTTGTATGAAGCTCATGAAGGTGTAAATGTGCAATATCTTAACTTTTTTGCTGCAAAAATCGACTAAAGTCGATTTTACGTTCATAGTTCATCCCTATAGCTACATCTAATCCAAAAACCCAGTGAAAGGGTGAGATTGTGAGAAATATGTTACTTTATGCTACTTCATGCTGTAGAATGGATGAGTCCCAAATCCATAATCCAAATGTTGTCTCTACTAATCAGATTTTTCTTTGAAAGTTAGTTCCAAAAGTCATAGTTTTTTCTTTGGAAGTTAGAAGTTTATAAATACATGTAGACATTAGAAATGGTTTTCCACAAAAACTGCACCTTAGCAAAATTTGAGATATTTCTGCTCTGTATTGTATATTCAAAGATAGTTTACCATCTACTGTAGGGCACATATGTAGATGTAGATGGACAAGTATTTGATTGCTAAAGAAATTAATGCCACATCACTCCTTTCAATTGTGCATTTATCAGTTGTCTGTCTGATTGTGAATTGCTCTATTTTTTACTTAGATTCCAAGAAAATGGAGGGAAGATAGTGTCCAGGAGGATTGAATGCTTTGATGAGTTGGCTGATGATTTTGAAATGGTAGTGAATTGCTCAGGGCTTGGATCCCAGCAGCTTTGTCAGGATCATCAACTGGTACCCATACGTGGACAGGTTATCAAGGTTAGATCACATACATTTTCTTTTCATGTTATTCTTAAAATATTGTGATGTTCCTCTGTCGTATGCTTTAATAAGATATTTTCATTCCAATATGCTCAATTCTTATTCTCTAATATACATTTAAAATAATTTTGCTTAACAATATGCTATCTGCCACATGCCAAAAGGCAGTTTTCAGGGTATTTACCCTTAGAGTGCCAGGGAGCATGATCTTGTGCCAAAAGCCAAAATCTCTTCCAATCTTGTGCCAAAAGTGCCGGGAGCACTATCGTGCTCCTCCAGCTGTGTCATTATTAGATGCTATAATGCTGACACAATCAGTAAGCAATATCAAAGATGAAAACAATTGTAATAAATGTTTCCTTAAGTTTTTGAATATGTAATTTCATTTATTAGCAATTCATAATATTTTTTTCGTAAACTACTGCAAAATCAGAAGAATGCCTTGGCAATTTTAGCACAGTTCCTACGAAATTGGCTGGCACTCAAAGGGTTAATGTGGATGTACTAATAGATTTAAAATAATGTGCTGTACACACTGATGGCTTTATTTGCATGTTTCAAAAGCTAGTGTCATTGCTGTCAATAAGCTGAAAAAAATGAAAGCTAATTAAAATAAGCTTTAGAAGAGCTGCAACTTGTAGAATGTGTCACTTTTGAGATGCCTTGGTTGAAATGTTTTTTCATATAAATAAAGTTACTTTTTTTGGTTTGCAAAATTATGCCATGAAAAGAACAGAATAGTATTAATTCTGCTTAACAGCTTTTCTGGTGTATTTTTAAGGCTTGCTGTAAATTCATAGAATAAGGGAGAAGGTCAATTTTCCAATTTTTAATTCAAGAATTAGAACTGGTACTCATACATGGCCAGGTAATTAAGGTTAGATCACGTACATATTTAACATTTATGCCAAATGAAAAGTGTTTCTGAGGATGAGAGATACCACCAAAACTTCTGCTTTGGTCTCATCTTTACAGATATTTACCCAGTCCATTTCTTTCAATTTTGAAATTTTCATATCAATTAGTTCAATGATCATCAACTTAGTATGCATCCAGGTTGACCAGTAGACAAAATGTTAGGTCACTATTTTGAAAGAGCACCAATATTTTTACCTATCAAAGTTGATAAATTAAGTTACTTTATTGTGAGTAAGTCTCTTGATGATTTTTCTATTTTGATGTACTAGTATTATTGTTTGGCCTTTGTAATATTAAAACAATTTTCAGTTACTATCAATGTAATCAATAAGTTTTCCTTCCTATGAGCTTTACAGTAATAAGAGTTGATTTTTTCCTCCTTACTACCTACTTTTTCTCCTACCTAAAATTAGGCTGCCAATACTGTAGAATGTCATCTACTGGAACTCATATCAATGTAATGGGGCAAATGTTTCATTTCATTTCTGAAGGACATTATCATTTACTTATTGTAGGTATTATTTGCAAGAATTCTGATCCATTTTATTGATAGAAATTCAATCTTACTCACAGGTAGAGAATTTCTAGATATTGCTCTCAAATGGGCTCAAAAATCATCAGCTTAATTCAATTAAAAATAGAGTTTACCTAATACCTCAGCAATCCCTCTCGTTGAGTTACATTTCAATCATGTATGCTGAAATAATGCAGTATATGCTGTCTTTCTTTAAAGAGTACTCTCACATACTACGAATTTTACCTTCGAAATTGATTGATAACGTCAATCAATTTTTAATTAATTGATATTATCTTCATATTATCACAAACAGCACAGGCTAAATTAAATGAAAGATACATTTTTCTCTATCCTGTATAAATGATAAAGTGTTCAATTTACTTAGGTATGACAGCAAGATCTATCCAAAAGTAATTGATAATTTTTAAAATCTGAAACTTGATTATTTTTAGGTTCATGCACCTTGGCTGAAACAATATTTCTATGGAGAAGGTGAAACCTATATCATTCCCAGTGGCAGAGGTCGGGTAACTCTTGGTGGCTGCCGTCAATATGAAAATTACAACTTGGAAGTGAATCAAAGAGACACTGACATGATAAGAGAGCTTACTCATTCCTTGGTTCCCAAATTGGCCAGTGCTCCTGAGCTGGAAACTTGGGTTGGATTGAGACCCCATCGGCAGCCTGTTCGGGTTGAAGCAGAAACTCTAAACATTCCAAATAGAAGAGGTGGAACCTTGAAGGTTTGTCACCTTTATTTCGATTACTAATATAATTTAATTATTAAAAGGGATAGTGTAAAATGGAAGCAAATATTTTATTTGTAAAAATATTCACATGACCCCTCAGTAGTCAAGTTGGTAAGGAACTTTGTGAAAGTGTTTCAGTTTTCAATTTGCATATCATGATGTTGACTCATCATTGTGAAATGATTGGGAATCTACCTGAAATAATAAGAATGTTTGCTACATTTTAATTCTGTCAACTATTTAGTATGGTCTTTGAAAAAGTTATCAGAACCAGAAATGAAAGTCTTGCTGGTTTGCCACAAGGATTACTCATCTAGCTTTCATAAGAATCCAAAATTGTTATCATCATTTAAGAGAGTGCCTTCCAGGCATTTGTCTTCAGCAAATAGGTATATGAAAAGATGTTAACTATATGCTGGTGTTGATTTTTATTTATGTCAAGTGTGCAAATTTTGCAACTTCTGGTTCCCAATTTTCATGTCTACATCTACATATGTACCCTCCAAGCCACCTTTTGGCATGTGGCAGGGGGAGGGGTGTATGCACCGCAACTTAATTCTTGGCAATAATTTGCAGAAACAAATGAATTCTTGAAAGAGCAGGTTCTAGCATCTATTTCTCTGATCTTTGTTGACGTATCAGAATGGCTGATGCTATGTGGGAGATGCATAATATCAGCTATCTCTTCTATACTGGAGCCACTAAGTTGTGATCTGTATATATATATATACTCGTGATAAATGAAAATTGACAAAAAAAATGCAAATGTAACGAGGAATTAATCCCTGAACAATTTTTCTGTAGTGCAGATAGTTACTATTTACTAGGTTGTTCAAAAACTTTTCTTGTTTGATAAGAAAAACACGATTTAATGGTTTGAAATACATTTTATTATTCAATATAATCTCCCTGAACTTCAATACACTTGTTCCAGTGATATTCTAATTTATGGATTCCATTCCTGAAATGAGAATCTGGAAGACTGTCAAAATACACTTCCACGGCTTCTATTACCTCCTCATTCGATGAAAATCGTTTTCCACGCATGAATTTTTTGAGATGTGAGAATAGCCAGAGGTCAGACGGAGTTAAATCTGGCGAATAGGGTGGATCTTGCAACAATTGGTATTTTAATTTACTGATTTTCGTGATGATTTTTTGAGCTTTGTGAGAGGGCGCATTGTCTTGATGAAAAGTGATTTTTTTCTTTAAACCAGGTCTTTTCTCACAAATCCAGCTGGTCCAAAAGGTTACAATAATAATGTGAATTTATTGTTTTACCAGTTTGGAGGTATTCCATGAACAAAATTCCTTTTGCGTCCCAAAAAACTGATGCTAGTACCTTTTTGGTCAATTTGTGGACCTTAACTTGCTTCGGAGCCAAAGTACCAGGTTCACACCACTCTTTAGCCTCTTGTATTGATTCAGAATCATGGTGGTAGACCCAAGTGATGAAACAATGCACTAAGTCCTTTTTATTCTTTCTAAAACGCTCCAAATGTTTCTGAGAAAGTGCACACAGGTTTCTCAAACCCAAAACTTCAGCCAAAATATTGCACACTCTGCCTAAAGAGATGCCTAGGGCTTCTACTAAATTCGGTTAATCGACGATCTTCCAAAACCATATCCTGTATTTTTACTACGATTTCTGGTGTTGATGCACTTTTTGGCTGTCCTTCACGTGGATAGTCTTCAAGACTTGTACAACCACATTTAAACTCAGCAACCCATCTTTGTACTGTTCTAAGTGAAGGTGAAGAGTCCTTATACACTTTTAACAATCGTTCATAAATTTGTTTTGGTGCTGCACTTTCAAAAAATAAGAATTTTATTACGATATTCATTTTTTTCCATTGTAAAAAAATGCTGTGACATGTCAAATTTGAACAGCTGTAAATATACGAATGAGTTGACAAATCTACATAACACTAGACATGTGTTCATGGAAAAGTAGCACCATCTTTAGCCAAATTTACAATAAAACTAACAGCGCCATCTCTTATTTAACAACCAAGTAAAAAAAATACTGTTAGATTTTTGCAAATCCATACCTAATTTTTACTATCATTCCTAAAGCCATTTTGGTAAAATGGTACAAGTAACGAAGTTTAAAATCTAACAGTAAGTTGCTTATTTATTTAGCTTTACCACATACATTAGTTTTATTGGATACATTAATTTGCCAAGAAAAAAAATTTTTAGCTTAGTGGACCGTAAATTATTTGGTCTAAGTCATGAAAAAAGTAGCTGCTATCTAAATTACGTTCTGATATAGTTATCCCCACAAAAATTATGTATGTGGTTTAAGTAAATATGCAATATGTTTATAGTGAAAGTATAATCCCGATATCTTATTTGAGGGTCAAGTTACGGTTGTTTATAGAAACATCAAATGTGCGCTGAGCACAAAACTTGGGTATTCTGCATTGAAATCTTCACATTGCTATAGTATTTTTGTATACTGAATAACATTTTTAATTAACCTATTAATTAAGAGTTGGCAAAATATTATTGTTTAAAAATATTTTTATTGGTAAATCCAGCATCTTAAAAACAACATTAGGGCAGTTCAAACACATTAAATTTAGCTCATGTATCATGCTTGCCAAATAAAGAACATACATAGTGCTGTTTTTGTTATGCAATTAATTTAAATATGGAATGAGTCACATTAAAAATGATAAGCTAGGGAAAATTAACATATCAATCCCATAAATAAGAGACCTTTAAATTGTCACCAACAGCAGCTATATATTAAAAGATTTTGAGTTGTGCAGTTCCAAAACGAAATATTTTTGTTAATAAATGATAAATATAATAGGAGGCAGTGTAATATAAGAAAATAAGAATGAAATGCTTCCTGAAATTCTACAGAAAAGTATATTTAGCTCGACATGTTTTGCATGTGAGCCAACACCTTCAGGCAAAGCTATATTTAATAATGTTACATCGAAGAATTATAGGTGCATGCTCAAGATTGGGCAGAGAGGGTGACGAATGAGGAGGGTCTGCAAAGGATAGAGGAAAAACACAGCTTAGGGCAAACAATAGTTTAGAGATGAGTTAAGTTTGTTGGACACTTACTGAGACACAAAGGAATCCTGAAATTAATAATGGAAGGAAAATTTAAGGGAAAGAGAAAGAAAGGAAGGCCACGTCTGCAATATCTGAGTCAGATAATGAAGGACGTTGGATGTAAAAGCTACAGAGAAATGAAGAGGAAGGCAGATAAACGTGAGGAATGGCGAGTTGGTGCAAACCAATCAATAGATTGAACACTGAAGAAGAAGAAGAACGTGGAAGAGGAGACTTCTAAGTTCCTAGCGTCAATCTCGCCAAAAAAGATGTTTTCTTTTATTTGCTATACATATACATGCAACAAAAAGAAGTGAGGGTTAGGGGAGAATGGTGAGGATGCAAGGAGTTTGTTAAAAGAGAGAGATTTGTGAGCTCGTTTGTATTTCAGTTTTAGGAAAACAATCAATCTTCATTTTTTCTAAGATGTCCTGCTGGTGACTTAGGTGTTAGTGACGGAGGCACCTAAACTTTAAAGTGCTGTTATGCCCATCCTCCAACAGAATCAATGCCAAATGGGGTGTGGGATACCCATCGCTGAGAGGGAAGTCCCTATTTATTCATTAGATCTTAAACACAGATTTCTTCCAATGCTCATGCATAATATTTCTGTCCCCTCAGAAAATTTTGTAGACTCCACTGCAGTTCGTTGTATCCCTTTTGTCTTAGGAAATTTTCTATTGTCTTTGGGTGTACGAGGGCTGTATGATAAGTACCTGTGTTTAGCGACTAATGGCACCACTGGCAGAAAATGTGTATGCCATAATTTAACGCCATCTTTAGATATATGACTCAAAATTTCAGACAGATTAAACGAGTAGTTCTGTTTTGATAGCAGTTGAAAGTAATCAAGTTCGTGTTTGCTTGCCGCCATGGAGAAAGAGCAATATCAACCAGTGATTAGATTTCTTTTCTTGGATGGGAAGACATTTGAGGAAATCAAGGTGAAGTTGCATGCTGTTTATAAGGACCATGTACCTTCGATGACTACCATCAGATATTGGTTTAATGAATTCAAGCGTGGCCAAACATCTGTTTTTTATGAAGAGCACCCAGGTTGTCTGATTGAGGTGACTATGGATGATATGGTTTACAAAGTCCATGATATTGTGCTAACAGATCACCGTGTGAAGATCAGAAAGATTGCTGACATTGTAAACATCTCAATTGAATGCATACAAAGTATCCTACACAAAAAATTGGGCATGAGAAAGCTATTGGCGAGATGGGTGCCGCATTTACTGACAGTGGAGCAAAAACGGAATCGCATGACAACTTTGGAGCACTGTTTGGACATATTTAAGAGCAATCGAAAAGAGTTTCTACGGCGTTTCGTGACTGTTGACGAAACATGGATCCATTACTACATGCCAGAAATGAAATAAAATGAAAGAATAGTCAAAACAGTGGATTTCACATGGCAAACCTGCTCTAAAGAAGGCAAAAACAGTTCCATTGACCAGAAATGTAACGGCCACAGTTTTTTGAGATTCGAGAGGCATCATTTTCACTGACTATTTGGAGAAGGTAAGGACAATCACGGGGCAGTACTATGCTGATATATTGGACCGATTTGATGCTGAATTGAGAAAAAAACGGCCCCATTTAGTGAAGAAAAAAGCACTCTTCCATCATGACAATGTACCAGCTCACTCATATGCGATCGCCACAGCAAAACTGGTCGAATTACAGTACGAATTGCTACCTCATCCACCCTATTCTCCAGATTTGGCCCCATGTGATTTCTTTTTGTTTGCAAACATGAAAAAATGGCTCGGGAGAGAGCAATTTATGTCAAGGAAGGATGTCATCACCACAACAGAGGCCTATTTTGTAGAGTTCGACAAAACGTATCTTTTGGATGGCTTGAAAAAGTTAGAATATCGCTGGATTATATGTATTGAGTTGAAAGGAGACTATATTGAGAAATAAATTTAAAAGAAGTTAAAAAAATGAGTTTTCTTGCCTAACACAGGTACTTATCATACAGCCCTCATATTAAGGTGTGGAAAAACCAGCCTAAGTTAAAATTTAAACCAGCCTAGAGTTAAAATTTTAGGTGTGATCATCAATACTGCCAGCTTTTTCCACTTTTTAATAGTATATTTTCTGTTGAATTGTCTCTGTATCATGGGATGTAAGATGCCTTGTAGGAGATGGTTTGAATTGTATTTCTTGGCGGGAAATATTAAATACCATATTTTCTGGTAGATAACCCATGTGCTATCTATACAAAAAATATAGAAAAGTGATAAAAATAATAGTGTGTGATATGCAACGGAAAATCTCGTTTCATTGAATATCTTGAATATTGAACTCGGAAACAAATGACTAAAAAACACAAGTCATATATCACAGAAGTCACGGAGTATATACTCACGTACTAGGGCAATTTTATTTCAACCAACATATTGTAAATGTTAAAGTAATTAAATAATTCCATTTAAAATACAAGAGTAATTATCATAAATAATACAGTAGCGAAAAACATTCTCGTCAATATAATAACAATTTTGAAATGTGCGTTATCAATGCATTTATCACAAAAGAAATTTTTTAAATGCGTGTTATCTATACATTATCACAGTGAAGAGATTTTTAAAATGCCTGTTATCTAGTAGGTGTGTGTTATTTACCAGAAAATATGGTACTGGTCTTCCTCTGTCACATGAAATCGGCAGGTTTGGAAAATTAACAGAAGAAGTACTTTTAATTTCTTAATTAAATCTTGTATTCAGATGGAATTAATTAAATAAATCAACAAACCTGTTTAGCATGTTTATGCCTTGATTCTCCTTCTCCCTTTGGCTCATTTTTCTTACTGCACATATATATGTCATGAGTTAAACGAGGTTAAAATCATTATAATGCAAATAAGCCTACTAATACCTAAAAGGTACATACAATGTCAATTAGAGGTACCAAGCAAAATTTAAGTAATAATATTACGATACCAAATCTAAATTTCCAAAGAAAATTTTAAATCTAAGGCAATTGAAGCTAAACTATGGTAAAATCAAAGCTAAATATAAATATGTAAAAATATTAATTTCTACTAGCCCCAAAAGAATGATATAAATCTACTATGTAAAAGAGTACAAATAAAAGTTGCTTGCATACTGCAAGCTTAATGTAAGAAGAATTCACTAAGGCATTATACACCATCAGCAACACTCCGCCTGCCATACACCAACTGCCATCCACCAACTACAATACCTTAAATGAATTATTGAAAATATGTCCATATGAATTGTCCTAGCATCGAACCTGGGTCCACTAGGACAAAAACCGTAGATACCTTTTATCAAAGTCCTTACTTACTTGACACAAAAGCGATAGGTAGACACCATAATAAATGAGCCTAAAATTTTTTTCATGTTAACTTCAGATATTACATTGACACATGACAGTAACCAATCAGGGAGTTAGAGGTTTAAAATTTCCATTCAATCCAAGAAGCTGAGTAATTTTACATGCACACTCTTCCACATGCCATAAGGCGGCTTGCTGGGTATATATTTAGGTTTTAATCACATTTATTAAAGGTATTTGGTAGGTTTACTTAACAAAAAGAGTAGGTAGTACCTTCATTGTTTTAAAATAAACAACTGACATAATAAAACTGGTAAGAAACACCCCTGAATAGTTGAATTTATGTTGTCTCTGCAATTCGTCACTTCAAATAGTTTGGAAGTGCATATATTCATATCTCCTAAAATTGCTTCCGCTTAATATATTTTATCATTAACTATCACCATAACTTTTACATAGGCCTTGAGTCTGTTTATTCTAAAAAAAAGGAAAATTCATGAGATGGACTCAAGTATTGCCGAAGTCATGAAGATTAATTCAGAACCATAACATTTTAGAACATTTTGTGAAATTTATCACAACTCTTGCAATTTCAAATCATAGATAAGATTCCGAAACCATGATAAGAATCTGCATTCAATTTCCCTTCTTTAGATGCTGGTCCTAATTTATGTGAATATTCTTCTCAATTTAACTTTACAAAAGAAGCAATGCTTGTGATGGATAAAATTAGGTGTATTAAACTCAATATGGGAAGGCGTTACCTCGTGGAAGGCCATTACAATGAAATAAAAACCGTTTCACAGTCACACCGTTTAGGTGTATTGTTTGTCTAAATTCAAACCAGATACAGTTAGATAAATAATTAGTATCCTATTATCTGTGTGATGTTGACTTTTAGATGTGTGAAAATTTTGAAGTTTTGCAACTTACGGTTTTTGATTTTCAAGTGAAACTACACTCATACACAACACTTTATAATATAAATCATACACCTATATCCATATCTGTGTTGTAGTAGCCTCTTGGCCATGATCTTTCCACTTCTATGATTGCCAAGTACTTTTTGAATTATAGAGGCAATAACAATTTTGACATATTGAATATTCACTTAGTTGTTCTGGAAAAGTTATAAATTTTGAGAAATTCAGATTGTATTGTTAATGAATTTCTTCCCTTTTATCATTTTTCCACCATTCCTATTCTACCTCTGCACTCTTAATAACTTTTCTTCCTCTTTTTACTCTGTTTCCCTCTTCTTTTCTTATTGTGTCCTTGGTGTCACTGACCCTCTTACCTTCTTTTTTGCTTCTTTAGTTTCAAACAGTCTTCCCCCACTTTTTATTGCTTTCTGCATAATTAATATTTCTATTCTTACGTTTGTCTAGTAATGAAGCTAGGCTGCGAAACCTTTGTATTGTTATCTTGTAAAGTTTCGGGGTAGTAAATTTTTTGAGCAATGGAAACATCCATCATAGTTGTTTCCAGTAGAATTGTCTTTTTTGCTCCTATATCTTTCATGTAACCCCCATTTTTTTGTTTCTACCTCCTAAACTGCAGAATTCTTTAACTTTTTTACTTTTAATGTATCAATCTCTGATCAGACTTGAAAGTTACAGGGTAAAAGTATCTTGGTGATGGAAGATATTTCACTGTAAAGGTACTAAATGATTTATAGTGAACACCTAATAAATTTATCTTGTGATCTCAGGATGACATTGTGTGTGTGATCATTTGGTTTTGCTCTAAAAGAAATTAAAAGAATGTAAAATATCTAATTAAGATTTTGATGTCCAGTATGAACAAGATGGTGTCATGTGCCATTGGACTTCAAATTAGAAGATGGCAAGGTTTTATACTAGTAATTTTAGAAAACCATTTTACTCTCTTGAATTTATTGAAAAACATGATGAATTATGGATTTTGGACCAGCAAAGCTGTTAATGGAATGAATTTGCTTGTTTTAGGTGGTGCACAACTATGGACATGGTGGTTATGGAGTAACGACTGCACCTGGCACAGCAAAATATGCTGTGAGCCTTTTTCGTCAGCTACACTCAGCAAGCAGAGGAAGTCGACGTAGTAAACTCTGAATTGTAAAATTTCAAATGTACATATTTAATAGGGAAAGGTCATCTTAAGTTTCTTTATTAGATTTGTCTTCCTAATTTTCAAGTACTCTGGGGTCAGGTGGTTCGTATATTGCTATTGTATAACATGTTAAAATAAAAATTATCTTCACCCAAAATTATTGCTCATTTTTCCCACTTTAATTGTTTGAATGTTTTTGCTGTTACTTTTTAATTTTGTCCCAATGACTTTCATAAATCAAAATGTTTTCAACCATTGAGAACTTAGAACTTTTTATTTTCATCAGTATTGCGAGTAGAATTTATCCTGTGGTTGACTAGTATTGATTGAATCAATGCAAGTAGGTATTTTTTTCTGTTTGATGTTTTTCAGCTGTATATATTATATGATGATAATTGCTTCTGCTCACTAAATAAGATTGATAGAGAGTATATCATGGCATGTATAGAGTATCTTCATTTTATAGCTGTATTTATAATTAAAGGTATACTTTTATCAAACTCAAATCAAAAATGTAACATGATATTATTGGATATATATATAGTTGAAATAGTAAAACAATATGAAATAAAAGAATGCTGATAGATTGAAGTAAATGAACTTTCTCTTCAAAAACTAACTCAATTCCTTTGATGATGTCACTACTTAAAGAGGTCAGATTCAACCTAGACAAAGTAAGTTATAGTAATTTACACTGAAGTTAATTACAGTTTTAACATGTGTTAGAATTGAATGTAGTGGGAAAACCTTGGGAAATTCATATTCTGTAAAGGGAATTTTGTATACACCATCTCTTCTTGTATGTATTGTATCATGGCAGTGAATTCTTACAACCATTTTTCCCACCAGTAATTGCTTTAAATATCTGTCTATCTATGAGTATTCCAAAATATTGTAATTAGTTGGCTTTGTGAGAATTTGTAATCATGAAATAATTCTGAACTCAGTGGAAAATAGTGGAATTCTATGTGGAGGGTTTAGGGTAGAAGTTTATAGGAAAAATAACTGACCATACATGTTTTACATGAGCTCTAGTTATGATTCAACCTTAAGGTAAAACATTGACTTCTCTGGAAAATGTGGAAACTTACTCTCCTGACTTCTAAAATGGAATGTTTACATTCCTACAAGGTCAAGAATATGCTTACGTTTGGATTGACATATTTCAGTAGCAATCTATTTGCCATTTTAGTGGTGACTGTAATTCCAGAAAACCCTCGTACCTGAGAGCAATCAGGTTGTCAAATCCATAGAAGACTATATTTCTATTATATTCTCAGCGAGTGCTTTTAATTCATTCATAGACCAATTAAAATATTATATTTAGCTCTTTTTAATTATCCTTAACGAAAAGAAATAAGGGATCACTAAGCATGTTTCAAAATGTAATACATTATTCGATTCATGAACGAAAATAAGGGAACTGTAATGTGGTGAGGATAGGTATTCTAAGTTTTTAAATAATTTGATCCATAACCAGAAATGCAGTAATATTTTTCGTCATTTTTACCGATTTATTCCATCTATCTTAAGTTATCCCTTAAAGAAGATAGCAGGTACACCAATCCTAATATTTGAATAAAAGAAAATAAAACCAAGACTTAATGTTAAGCAGTGAAAATGCAATTATTTAAATGGATTTTATTCTAATATTTTCATTTTCGAAGTAAGATTCGTAAAACGCAGTTGATTACATGGACATAATTATTGCGTGCGATTAAGGAATCAGCCTCCCAGTAAGGAAATAAGTGGTAAGATTCATGAATTCTTAATTACGCACTATAAGATCTCATGTGTGAATTAAATTTTCAAAGTACTGAGTATCATAGTCAATAATATTAAAGTATTGATCAAAGAAAGACTCTTGTAACGAAGGAATCGGAGCCTGATGACAACCGCCGCGGCGCATGCGTTCAATTAGGCGGTATATTGCGAATTTTGATAGGAGTTAACTCTTTAGAACTCCTCTTTAATATCGGTCTTAAGGATTTTTAGCGCTTTTATCATTAGTTAGTTGCAGTCTAGTGCGACACGGCAATTCTTTGTTGTACTGCATCAACCCATTGATTTTTGCCGACAGAAGTTCCCTGAAGAGGAATTTGTGGGAGTTGCAAGAATTCATGCATGAAAGGTGATCGCATTCAATCAATTTCAGCTGAACCGAATTAAGAAATATTGATTTTCTGAGAATACTCGTTATTGTAGTGAAATATAGTGTACGTTACGATAATTTGGTAATGAGTTGGCAGCTTTTTGCTTCTATCTCTGTGTACCAATAAATAAAAATATATTCCTGATAAAAATTTGCAACGGATTTTCCCATGTAAGCAAAAATTGGTACTTAACAGTTTTGGAATTTTGCTATTCTATCCGTATTTTGTTTGGAGTCGAGTTATAATGAAATGTTTAATTGACGACATTTTATTATAGAAAATCATGGTTTCCTTGAATAAGTCTTTTGTGAAGTTAGATTTTGTCTGCTCTCTTTCACTCATTTCTGTTTAATTCTATATTTAGAGCAATTTAATTAATGCTAGATACTACAAGGTTTAAAGCCGTGCTGGGTATTCTAATAATTGGTAGTAAAATGGCCATGGTGATATCAAACAAACAGTATTTTGGAGAGAAGATTGTTGTAACCAAATTTTTTATAGACATTCTATAATTTGAAATGGCTGAAGCCCTTCCTCCAACTTTAAAGGATCAATTTGCTGCCTTTTCTAAATTTGGATATAGCAAATCAGATGGTACAACCATAACTCTGACTCAGTTGGACAAATGGATGAAACAAGCTAAAGTTATCGATGGAAAGATGATAACAATGACTGATACAGGAATTTGCTTCAACAAGTTCAAGTGTGTAATCATATGATAATTAATCTTCCAGTGGTAAATTTTCCATGATTTTTGAAAGTCATGGTTCACACTTTAACAAAATATAATTTATCATAATATCGTGTTTGATATTGTCACCTTTAAGTAAATTAGTGATACTCAGGTATAGTGACCAGTACCCCTTGACATATGTCATCAATCGATAAATATTTATCAATTGATGTAGATATCTGTGAACTTTGAAGTCCCCCCATCCCAATTTACAACATCATGTAATTGTAATATTAAAATATGCACATTGCAATAAAAATGATTCCTCTCACTTGGTACTTATAAAAAATATCTCCACTAGATATATTTATGTATAATATTCATACATCCCTCTCTGAATTTAATGCCCAGGCTAAATGGATTGTCTGGTCCCCTGTGAAAGGTGAATGGTGTAAACAGGTGTAAAAAGGTATAAAAGCATCTGAAAAACTCAACTTAGTCAGAAAGTACATACATAACAGTATGATATAACTTAAAATGGCGAGCTAAATGCAATAATAAAACATCAAGCATGAGAAAAGTCATAGCTCTTATTGTGAAAAATAAATACAGTATTTATTCAAAGTAAACCCAAATAAATTATCATTACTCAGTTACAGATAACATTGATTACATAGCTAACATCAAATACTCCTTTTCATCAGTTTTCAAAATTTCAGTTATTTGTTGATCTCTTTCATTAGCAATTGACTGAAAAAAAATTTCTTTAAAAAAAGATACATTTTTATAACAAATTGATTATTCATCACAGATTGCGCACAATCAACTTCTCTACATTTGAAAAATTTATTGAAGAATTAGCTTCAAGTAAGAAAATGGAAGCTGAATCCTTGAGAGAGAAATTAATTAATTGTGGAGCACCTGGAACTTCTGGAATTACGGTCAGTACTAATTCGTCATCATACTTTAACTTATGATAAGTTTTAAAATTTGGCTCTTGATAAATGTTATCATCACTTAAAAACAGAATTTTTGAGATACTGTGAGCTACTGGTTATTCATGGACAGATCATCCATCCAGTTTACAGAATATCCATAGATGATTTTTTTCACTGATATATTCTCCAAAGTCCTTATAATAAAAATTCAAACACACAAGTTTGAAACTGACTTGATCTTGGTTATCTAGAAAATTTCATTGTAAAATGACCTTTGGGTTCCATGCATTTGGATTATGGTAATCAACCTGTATTGAATTTGTGAAATTGGTTAAAAACATAAGTTATGCTGAATAAGAGCAAAGTTATCCTTACTCTGGACAATGGCCTCCAAAACATTTCTGACTAGATATCCATGCCTATCACTAACATCTATTTTGAAAGTAATAAAACGTAATATTCCCACAAGTGTTTTAATCATTAGTCCAGGCTTAACTTGCATACATAGTGTGAGGCTTACAGAGATTTCTGAAAGAGCAACCCTTAAAAAGCATAAGAAATTGATGCAGGATTATGTTCAAACATAAAGGCATGTTTTTGATAACCCAACAGAAAATGGAAGTAGCTAAAGTTGACATGACTGGACACTAATTATCAGATTAGCAAAGTAGTTTTTAAGTGCAATTTCTTCTAAGGAAGGGAAAAAGTGGTGTATTTAAACATTTATGGTCAGATTTAATGCTCTTTCCATCTGTTTCACCAAAAAAATCAATGATTTCTGTTCACAACTTTTCATAATTTAAAATAAGTCATTAAATAAGGCAAAAGCAGTTGATAACAAATAACAGATAAATAAAGATCTTTTTAAAGTCACTGGTCTAGGTAAGTGTGAACCTCTGATTATAAATGTAGCATGGTGGCTAGAAACCTTTCATTCAGGGGAGCTGAAAGTCTGAAGCTGGCCCTGAGATATGCTTGACCTAGCAGTCAAAATACCCCAGTAACATAGACAGGTGACTGTCTATGTTACTGGGGTATTTAACCATGCCTTCACTAGTTCTTTTAACCCTTAAAGAGCGGATAGGAGGGTGATGGCACTCCTCTTGTGAAAAGTGCTTTCTTGCTACTTCTGTCCCCTTGCTGTTTCTCTAATTGATGCTATTAGTTCAATAATTTTATGAAAATTCTCATTTATGCCAGGAGTTAATCAAATGCAGAAACAAAACATAAGTAAGCATCCTTGAGTTTTTGAGTACATAATATTACTTTAGAGCCATACGTAATTTATTCTTAAACCAATGCATATTTGGCAATAATGCTAAATTGCTAAACATTTTAAAATGTTACATAAAAGGTTAAATTGCTCTGAATCTTCTAGTTATTAATTCAGGAAGCCTCCCAATTATTTCACAATGCTGGGTCAATGTAAAGGGATTTGAACCTAATACCTGTTATAACAGGACCAAATGCATCAATCATCCATTTGGCTATCTGAGGATAAATACATAATCATTTCAATTAATTTCTTGTTAATGCAATTAACCTTCAACAAAACACACAAAAGATTAAATTTTTTGTGACATAATTTCCAGTTTTTCCCGGGATAAGGTGGAAATAGTTAATGGATGGATTGTTTTTAAGGTAGAATTTAGAATATGTTAATGACAAAATAAAGCAATTTATCTTTTTTTTGAGAGCCAATGTGGGCAACCATGTGAATTCTGGTAAATTACTGAACTTCTGACCTTGGTGGTGCAGTGGTATGCATGGTAACACCAAGGTTTATGCTCAAAACCCAAGCATGTATGTTTGTTGATTATTATTTGACTCATCAAAACTGACTAATGATGCTAGTGGATTGGTAATAGTCAGTAAATAAATCACTATAGAATCCTCATGTACGATAATACTTCCTCTACAATGACATGCAGATTCTTTTGTTATTATAGAACTTTATATGGGCAACAGAAGAAAGGTGTTGGGATATAATGCCACACCCATATGAAATTCTCCAAAATTTGGATTCTGAATTTATACAGCACACCATTTTTTGAGTTTTATGTTTGATTGACACATATATGTAGCATACCCTAATGAGACTTCAGTACCAATGAATTGCTAGTAAACTCAACAAAAATTCTTTTTTCTTTCTCAATAATTCTACTTCATCGCAATGACATGTGATGAAAAAATTCTTCAACAATCATTAATTTCTTTTAAACAACAGAAAGTCAGCAAAACAGGAGCAGTTGAAAGGATGACAGACACTTCTTTATACACTGGATCCCACAAAGAAAGATTTGATGAAAGTGGAAAAGGAAAAGGCATCAAGGGAAGAGAAGACATTGCCGATACCTCAGGCTATGTTACAGGATATAAAGAAAAAGACACCTACGACAAGAAGCAAGGAAATTAAAACCATCAATCTGACAAAACCAACCCCATTGTCAATGATAATATCAATAGTTTAAATATATCATGGGAATGATAACTTTATTTCAACAATTTAAAATACAAAGAGAGTCATTCTTACAGGTTAAAGATAATATACACACTTCAAGATGTGAACTAATGCACCAATGTTTTCATCACCTGAGAATGACAGAATTACAAAGGCTTTTGAATCTACATTTAATTAAAAACCAATAACATCTTTTTTTGGAAGTACAATACTTTATAATAATCATAATTTTATACAAAGAAAAATATGAGAACAAATGTATGTAATAATAGATTGTATTCTACGAGCTAAGAAAGTACTTCAAGCTGGACAATAGTAATATAAAGAGCTTAGATATTTTTTTCAGAGAATTAGATGGACTGTAACAGCTGCTCACTGTCAACTAATATCATGATTCTTTGATTCATTCTACTTGCAGAAAATACATAAGATGTGTTTGGGCACTATATAAGGTTTCCGTAATGACTTCAATACAATTACATCACTTAGTTTGGAGATGTATCTCCAGGTTCAGTCTCTCAAGACCCTTCCTCTTGCAATCACAACTAATAACTGGACATAAAGCCAATCATGATGAGGATGGCACCTTCATTTCACAATGTCTCAATTTATCTTTCTTTTTAAAGGAATGTGACACAATTCTCTGTTTAATTTAACTGCTCTTTGGACATTAATGAGGAAACTCATGATACTAAAAGCACTCTTTTACATGAGTCCTTCGATCAAGCTCACCTTCATGGTACAATAATAGATACTGCGAGCAAAAGCAAGGAGAGCCAAGAAAATAGGACCTGAAAAATGAAAGCATAATTTAATAATTTTCCACGTAGAAATAAAGAAAATTTTTCCATTCATTAAAAAGGACCCTTAAAATTCTTGATATAAAGGATCCTCATAGAATTGAAAATGGGAAATAGTATTTCTCTAGAATAAGCATTGTAGACAAAACTTGAAATAAATTTATAAAGGCTGAAAATACTATTTAGGGGCAACACAGATTATACTGTTTTAAACAAATTACAACTTAAATAAATTTAATAAGGTAATTGATATCTCAAACTTAACTAAGTAGACATGATAATAGATAAATGCAAAATACTCACCAACATAAGCAACGTAATATCCACCATTATTTGCAGCCAATTTATAGGTACCAACCTATGGTAAAAAATTATTAATTAAGAATAAAATAATGATTCAAGTTTTATTCCTCACACTGTATTAAATACAGAACATGTATCTTGCCTGAGAAATAATGATACCCTATAGAAAAATATTTGCTAATTTGGGGTTACCAACTTTTTTACTCCATGGTAAATATTAGAAAGAAAATAAAAAAGGGAAACGAGCGTAATATAAGAGGAAATTATGAAGAAGTAGGCAATAGAAAAATTTTACATAACACAAAATAAAAGCTAAATGTGTACTAAGCAATTACATATGACATAATACCTAATCCTCAATACAAGCTTTAAAATCAATAATTCTATCCCCTCATATTGCATTAACTCCCTCAATTTTAAATATATCTAATGGCAGGGTATAAATTATATTAGAGCTTGAGACAACAAAATAGTTGAAATACTTAGTGTCTTGACCTCAGTATTGCAATTTAATTACAGACTCTTAATGCATGGACAGTAGATTTCTCCCTTAATGGCCACAATTAAGATTATTCCTTAAAACCATTATACACAAATAACTTTCTCAGAGATGGAATTTTTAACTGATTGAAATTGTATTAGCTACTATAATTGTTAGAATATAATAAAATCTATGGAGGTGGCTGTGATATTGTGGAAATTCATCATATTACACAGATATTTACTTTTTCCACAGTAATTTATTCTGGAACTACCAGTTTCGGCTACATAGCCATCATCAGGTTCACAGAACACTAAAGGTGTGGAAAAAGTAAATATCTGTGTAATATGTATGTTAGAATATAGGGTGCCTCAAAAAAATGACCTTAATAATGACTTATCAACTCACCGTCACTCCTATTCCAACAGCCAATAAGATCAGTCCTCCAATTAGGAATAGGATACTCCTACCATTAGCAAACTCGGGACCAACTGATGATCTAAAAATTTAATGTTAAATATCACTCAAATTTCCATTCAATGAAAATTATGCAAAGATTTTTCATAATACTGGACAATGTGGTAACTTACACCTTCCTACAATGCGGGCACCTTGCTAGGGCGTTGCTCAGTGTATTGAACTGGAAAAAGGGAAAAAAATTGTTCAACTAACTAAGACATAAAAAGTTTCAAATTCATTATGAAACAGAATATAAACTTCCATTGTTGATTATGTTGTTAAAGCAAAAACAATCAGCCATATATGAGAGAGGGAGCTAAATTTTACTGTGAAGAATGCTTGTCCTTCCCAATAAGTTGAATGAAGAAAGCTACAAAATAAACTGAAGAGTTTTATTAATTTGAATCAGTCATAATTGAATTTTTGTACTCTTCCATTCTTTGATTTAATAATTCATCCAAATTATAACTAATTATTCAATAAAAACAGTGTCTTTTCTTTGTATGTAGGTCAACCCATCAAAATTTTAATTAAATCTCCATTTTTAAAAATCTTGTGAATAAGTCCACCCTACGTTAACCATTATCACTAAACCCTGTTAATTCCAGTGGCTTCATTTTTATTTGGGCTACTAGGGCTATCTTAAAGATAGAAGTCCCATTTTGATAAGGGCTCTGTGACATATGATTTAACTTTTTTGTAGTAGTAGAATTCACCAATATTTTTTTACTTGTCAATATGTACAACAGTGTGACTATTTTTGCAATCCTCATACCAGTAAGAGTTTTAAACCCATTTTCCAACCAAAATTTTTGTACTTTGAAATCTTGTTTCATCCCAACTACCTACTAGATACAGAATCACATGATGCTGTATGTGGATTGTCTCAGAAGTACCCCACCTAACAAAGATAGCAAAATATTTGGGAAAAATCTTTTTCTTTCTTAACATAGTCTCCATTTACCTGAATACACTATTTTACCAGTGATACTCAATTGCTATTATACTCTATAGTGAGAACTGTTGAACTCCCCAAAATAGCCAGTACCTGCAGACTCCACTCTTCATAGTTGGCAAATCTTTTATCAACCAACCATTTTTTCAATTTTGGAAGGAGGAATAATCCAAGAGGGCTAAATCTGGCAAATAGGGTGCAAGAGGAAGCAAATTCATCAATTTTGGCCATCACGATGATGGATGTGTGAACTTGTGCATTTAGAAATAATAGTTCCATTAAATCAAGACGTGTCAAAAGAAAGGAAAATGTTTACGTTGTGTTTCCAGAGCAGCCGAACGAAAGATAAATTGATTTCACATACTCAACGAAGTTTAATTCTTCATGTCAATGAAGCAAAGGCTTGATAACATATTAAAACTTGAGATGCTGCCCAGCATTTTTGAGTGATTGGCATAAGTGGAATAGTTTCATTTCAAAGATTTGTGCTACATGAGCGTTTTAGGTATTGTTCAAGTTAAAATGATTTGTCTTATGTGAAGAGTTCCACACTGTTTCTATCATTTACTGGAAGTATCATAAGATTTTTATCAACTACTCTATACAGTTCAAAAGTATCAATAGATTTCTCCAGCATTTCCTCGGTTTAATGATCAGTAATCAATGAAATCTTCATATAAAAGTAATTCACAATGCTTAATTTCCCTTTGTTTACCAAGAAGCATTCAAGTAATGAAAGTAAAACTCCATACCAGTGTTTAAATAAAAATTCAAATTTTTTGCAATTTCCTTATCATTGTGAGATCCTCACTCAAGGTTTTATCTTAAAACTGAAACATCAAAAAGAAACTCAAAGTTTAGTCATCTCCTAGATTATCACATGCTTCCTAACAAGCTTTCCATGCACATAACTTCTGCACCCAGAGAACTGAGTTCCATTAAGTCCTAAGTTTTGACACAAATGAACTTATGTCAACAGAAATTAATGCAAGTAAATACAAGTTTGTCATTGTATTTACTTGCATTAGAGTCAGTAAATTTAAGGTACATATCATTATTAAAAGTATGTTTTCTCCTTCAGTGAGAATATTGATCAAGGAATAATTTTAAAGGCATACTGAATAGTATTTTCACTCTGCTTCTTGGTTAATTATTGCAGGAATTAAAGACTGATTACAACAAAGCTGAGATGTGGATTTGAAGAACCAGGAGCAGATAAACTAGATCAAAAAGGGAAAAAACAAGGAGAGAATAGAGCAGGATGAAATTAAATAAAAACATAAAACAGAGTAGTTTGCTTGAACAAAAAAAGGAAGAAACAGTTTGAAGGAAAAGTTGCATCTTCTACAAAACAATACTTTGGAAAACAGAAGGTAAGAGAAGCAATAAGATAAGGTAGAGTAATAGTAAGGTAGAGGTATGTATTTAATGCTCAACTTCTTCAAAATAAATCATCATCGTCGTAATTCTGTCCTAGGACAGGTCTCAACGGCACTGCTGTCTCCATGCATCTCTATCCTGTGCATCCCGTTTCACATTTTGGTATTTCCTTCCTTTCTTCAAATCACTTAGCATTCCATACCTCCTCCTTTCTTTTCCTCTTTTCCCATTTATCTTTCCTTCAAAGATTTTCTTCTGTAGGTAGTCTGCTCTTAATATGTGGCCTATCCAGCTTGCTTTCCTTTTCCTTATACTTTTCATGATGTCTCGTTCTTCTCAAACCCTCCTCAGAACCTCTTCATTTCCAATCTTGTCTGTCCATCTTATCTTCTCCATCCTTCGCCATAGCCACATCTCAAAACTCTCTAAGTATTTCTCTTCCTTCTTTCTCAACGTCCATGTTTCAGATCCATATAATACAAAGCTCCATATAAAGCACTTTGCAAATCTTTTTCTTAACTCCATCTTGTTGTTCTTAGCTGTCAACAGTTCCTGGATCTTTTGGAACGTTGCCTTTCCCTGAGCAATTCTACTTCTTATTTCCTGTACACAACACCCATTAGATGTGATGGTGCTTCCCAGATATTTAAAGGTTTGTACTTGCTCAAATTCCTTCCCGTTCAACTTAATTTTTACTGGCCCATCCTTTCTTGACACCTTCATCACTTTTGATTTTTCGATGTTTATATTCATTCCATATTCTTCTCCTTTCTTACTGATTTGCTCTATCATTTCTTGTAATATTTCTTCACTCTCTGCTATTACAGCCTGGTCGTCAGCATATTTAATAGTCTTCACTCTTTCTCCTCCTACCACTATCCCTCCAATCCCTTCCAAGGCTTCTTCTATCAGTTTGTCACCATATATGTTGTATAAAATTGGTGACAGTCAACACTCTTGTCTCACACCTCTTCCTATAGATGTCTCATTTGTCTCATTCCTTCTATCTTCACCACAACTCTTTGACCTATGTAGAGTTGTTTTATTGCCCTTCTATCTTTCCAATCCACTCTGATTTCCTTTAGAATCTGCAGTAGGTTATCCCATTTCACCCTATCAAATGCCTTCTCATAATCAATAAAGCATATGAATATTTCTGTTTACCTCCAATACCCTTTCGCTTAACATTCTCATGTATCCTATAGCATCCCTTGTTCCCCTTCCTCTTCGAAATCCAAATTGGTCTTCCCCAGTACCATTCAAAATAAATAACAGTAACGAAATATATTATGATTTTAAGCCCTGGTTTGGGCAAGGTAATGTTCCAGTTTTATACTCACTTCAATATCTTAAAAACTTTGTATTTTTTTGTTTAGTGTCACCTTTATTATGAATATCTTGGAATCTACTCAAGTTATATGTACGAAATAAATTTAATGTTACATTTAGGGAATCCCAAGTCATTACAGCAAATGATTGACAAAAGGAATTTCTGCAAAAATTGCTTTACTTACCAAAAATGTATCATGACAGTGAGCACATGTGACTCTGCACATGCCAGGCATAGGTGGAACTGGAGGAGTTGCAGGACTCGGGGCAAGATTGATAATCCGTTTGCAATTTGTTCGAGGGCATGCAATCCTCTGTGATGAGCTCTTACAGATAAGCAAACAGTTGCATGGGCACCGCACATACTTCTTTCCTAAAGGTGCAT
Source organism: Ladona fulva (assembly GCA_000376725.2). Lineage (NCBI taxonomy): Eukaryota > Metazoa > Arthropoda > Insecta > Odonata > Libellulidae > Ladona > Ladona fulva. The sequence goes on from KZ308276.1 coordinate 217,415, forward strand.
TTCTGATTGGCTGAAAAGAACACACAAATGAGTCTTCCATCTTTCAGTAGTTTCAAGAGCATTTTATCAGAAATTCTCCACCTATAAATTACATCACTCTAGTGAAATTTTCCCATTCATAATTTGACATTTCTACTTAGCTAATGAACCAATCGATGAATTTTCCATTTATTTGACAAAATAATCCAGAGTGTAATTCTAAGTACTAGAGCATTAATATTCCAAGCAATCAGCCCACCCTAACCTTACAGAATCAAACAAATGTTCAACCAACTAATCAAAACGACAACTGAACAGTCTTTCATTTTGAGGTAAGATATTCTTCTGCAACATACTGTTCCCCATAACTAAGCTGAGCATGATAGTAATCAAGCAATACAGTTGAATTACCAGGGGTTTCCTAGCATTGCAGTGAACCAAAGAAATCCTCATATTCTACTATGTGAAAGATTCAATAGGATGAGTTTTAAGTTCTTGTGTTTTGAGGGTGGCAATTTTGTGGAGTTAAGTATTTTCTTATTAAACAATTGTGGTAAATAAATTTTTGAACCTTCTACTGAGTCGTTTATCATGGCAGTTAACCCTCAAAATATCCCTAACAGAGGTTATTTCCTTTATTTTAAGATTACTTGTCTTATCATCCAATAACTAATGCAGTTTCCTTCCTCTTTTCCCAAACACCCAACTCTCAATCAACCTTTTCCAAACATTCAATTCTTCAAAGCAACCCATCCCATCTCTGTATCTGACTTACCCAATTCCCTTCCATCATTTTCATTCATAAAATCACATAATTTCTATTTAAAACATTCCCTCACATATTTTCCTATCAATATTCACTTTTAAAAGCGTATACCAGAACCATACTTCAAGGGCATCATTTAATATCCTCCTCTCTTATACTTCCTGTTTCAAACCAATACAGCAAAGCACTATAGACTAATGAGTAGAATTTGATTTTCATAGAGTAATATACTTTGATTTAATATTGAAGAAAAAAATATTCTTCAGGTTTGAATTCAATGTAAGTGTCGAATTTAATATTCAGCATTAAAATGTAACAACTACCTATGACTGAGAATTTAGAAAATCATACTCTTTTATTTTAATACACACAATGTTCTGTTCTGTCGTGGTAGCTTAGAGGACAGAACACCCGCCCAGAAAGTGGGAGACCCGGGCTTGATTCCCGCCTACAGCAGACTTTTTCTCTCTCATTCCTTCATCTATACGCAATAATGGCCTTTATAATTTATCACAAAGTTAACTTAAATATCTTAATTTATAAACTACTCGTAATTATCATATAAAATTTTACAATAATAAGATAACGAATATTATCTTTCACATTTCTCTAACATAATTTTCTTGCAATGCATTTGCTTATTAAAGAGGTACTTTTAAGACAAAATAATATATTTTGTAAAACATCACTTTTGCTTGTAATCAATTGCTAATAAGTTAACCTTTAACAGAATGCTTTACAATACACTATATGCTAGCATGTAATTCATTAAAGACTTCATAGAAGGCTGTCTAAAATATTAAGTTTTATGAATTACATAACAAATGCTTCAAGAATTGAGCTGGTAGAATTAAATCTTGATAATGAAGATTTTTGCTCCCAACTCATATTAAGTGCAATTTCCTAAGACATAAATACATCTGACTTGATTAGAAAATAGTGAGATTTTCTAAATAAATTTCACAACCAGCGAATCCAGTCCATCTATTGGAGATACTATCTCTTCAAATTTTTACTAACAATATGCAAGTAACAAAATTTATATAAAACAAATCAGGAAGAGTGTAATTTCACAAAAGCTGTAATTATAATCTCAAAGGTCTATCTGTGATAATATCTGTAATTGAAAGAAAGGTCACAGTTACTTCACACGACATTTATGTGCATTGGCAGATATTGATTATAACCACTTACTTGAACCTCAATTATGGAAAAGAATCAGGATCTAGTAAATAGCAATGATAGAATAGGAGATCTCAAAGATTTACATTAATGCTTATGCAATCATAAAAAAGTTTCAAATATACAAAAGCTAACATAGAAAACTGATTATATGAGCCGAATTATACATTGATGGTGCACAATTTTTATCATCAACTATTCTTTTGATATTTATAAATTTGTAATCATGCATTAATGAATGCATTAATAATGCATGGTTAGATTTACATAGATACAAATATGCTTGCATGCGTACAATCATATATGTTGTGCATTTAATTAATTGTATTTGTTACCACATATATTAAATTATGTTATTGCTTTTAAGTGGATGAAATATTTAAGACATCTTTAAATGTAATGCAGGGAAATATGTTTATTGCAGTTCTAAGACAACGCTGGAGAAAATTAAGGACCATTAGTAAAAGAACAGGCATTACAGAGTTTACATATCCTGCAATATGAACTACTAAGCCAATTGATTTAAAAAATTCAGCTACAATTGAGGGAAAATGGTATAGAAAAATAGTTATAAACTTTTCTTGAAAATTTCAGATGATTTTAAAAGACCAAAAATATGGAAAAATAACACACAGGAGAATGTTACATAACCATCAGATTTTCTTTGAACCATGGGGAACAAGCTGAAACATTTAAAATGTGTCTTACCTCACCCAACAATATTAGGAAAGATTTTATTTCAGTATATTGTGCACATAATCACATATTAATTAAAATTATCCACAACATTTAAATTATTAAGTTCCTTAAATCATTAAAATTGAATGAAATAATCATAGTTATGGAAATGAGAATGAAGCATTAGTGAAAGGAAAGAGAACTGAAAAACGAAACCGATATTTTCTAAGACAGAAAGCACTACGAGAATAAAAGGAGGAAAATTGATAGAGATCTTTAAAGTTAAATAATTGTTGCTATGCTAAAAAATTGTAATTTACATTGAAATGAATGGGAATGGAGAGTCTTGTGACATGATAGAATTTTCAATTCTGTGAGAAGTAGTTTTACCATGAAATTGGCTCAAGATGTAAATTTCACCTTTCCTCAACTAGGTACGATATTAATTTTACTTACTGTAGCTTCATTACAGTGGCTACATTTCACAACATGCTGATCACGTTTCCCGGTAATGTCAATCATTTCTTGGCAAACTCGACATGTCACCATTGGTACCCCTCCGGGGGTTGAAGTCCTATACGGCGGTGGTAGTTCATCAGGACCCACAGACGAGATTGTAGTCGACGAGTCCAACACTAATTAGTTCGCATGATATGAAAAGAAATTGATGGGGAGACATGAGGCAATTTAAAACAAAATAAAGGCATTGTGAACACACGTAAACAAAAGATTTCATCGTATCGAGCGCTAAGCTGATGACTGGGCGATGATTCACCTCGTAATTCATGGTATTGTTTTGATAAAGCGATAAGAAGCGACACGAATTTTGCACCGTTCGCTACATAGGAGACTAATAATCGGAAATTAATTAAGCGTTGTAAAATGTATCAGCTGATTTGCAGAGGTGATTACAGACCCTAATAAGTATCGTTACGAAACAACTTAGAAAAGATGCCCCATATCTACATTTTGTAGCATAGTCATCTTAGATATGCATTATACATCATTGGATTAAATATCTCACCTTGGGTTTCGTCTGAACGTCTGCCATCATACGTACTATGGCTGTCATTTTTCAATAAAGGTTGCTTCTCACCACTCGGCATATTTAATGACAGAAATCCTCTTGACAAATGAAATATCAATCACGTGAATGTCTCCTCTAGGTGGCACCACGGGTGGCGGTAATGTTGATCTGCGTGAAAGTAGCGGGAATTCAAAGTCAAAATTTGCCTAACAGTTTACAGCAAAAATGGTAAACAAAATAGCTAAATTGTGAGTTTGAACATAACATAAATTAATTAGATTCTCTCTTGCCAAAATACTTTGACTTCCGTGAGAAGTACGGATTGATTTTTAAATAATCGTTAGGATTAAATAGGGACTTGCGTCATTTGAAGAGCTTGTGGAAATGTTAGCAGCCGATAAATTTCAGCTTATTACTTGTATTTAAAGCGCAACGCATATTTATTATTAGTTCGAAAGAAACACTCCAATTCCCTTAATTTTACTTTACCTATGCAATACAATACGATGATTCTGTGGGCAACATACAAACATGCTTTGCTTGTTATGATAAAAAATTTAACCCCTGTATCTTCTACATGCAAACTGAAATGAATGATGCAAAATATTGAACCGTAATATTTTCAACTTTGAAAGAAAAGGGCGAAATAAATGCATGTAAACGGGATGCAAATTTTATGGGTTTACCACCATTCTATAAATTGAATTCAAATTTGCCTGCCCAATATGTGCCAAATAAAATCGTAAAATATCGTATCGATGCAAGAGTGTAGATTTTCAATATAGGAATGTAAAATTTCGAGATTATTAGTCATCAATACCTGATTGTAATTATTTATCATGTGTTGGAAGGGTTGGAAGCAACTAAAACTATGATATCAAATACTATAATGTATAATTATAATTTTTGATACATATATCTCAAATAATATAACCCGGTGGAAATTTCCGAAAAAGTTCTTTAAACCGGTAACCCAGTCTTTGAAATGTCTTGGCGTAAGACGAACCTTACTTTCTCGAAGGTATCCGTTAAAGTGTCTGTTTTCCAAGTATGCGTAAATAAAAAAAAAATTCCTCGTCTATTCTAGTCCAAATTTCTTCGTACAAACTTCATTTGGGAATGAAAGTCGAAGATAGACTGTATGAAGGATAGAAATTGCTCTGGCTATTGACTATTTGTTGCTCTGAAGTGAATACAGCTAGATACTAAGCCAGATTTCAATAAAAGTAGCAGTAATTGTGCAATTTTCCTGTAATATCGGTGCTATTCTGTTACATAGCAAATACATTATACATGAGGTTTTTGCTATTGGCTTGCTTGGAAGCAAGCGAGTAGTCTTCTATATGTTCCCAAACATACTGCACACTCCCCCATATTTATGTTTCTCTTGAGGCACGTCTATAATTCCTTTAACTCATTCCCTTTTACTCCCTTTTTTCTGTGCTAGCTCATTAGCGCCGAGAAAAACCCTTTACTTTTCAAAATTCAATGGGAAAGTGACAGGTTGAAGATTGAGGATGAAATGTAGATCAAGGTAGAAAAATTATGACCTAAATTATCAGTGCAATGGATTTCCACCAAGTACGAGTAGATACAGGAATTACAATTTCTCTCGCATCATTCCTGTGTCGCACGAGGAAGAATTCTAGTTTCCTCCAAATCAAAGTCAATCGAAATTAGGTAATCGAACCGATAAAACCGCTATTTTTACCGGAAAGGGAACCGAACCCGAACCGGAAAAATTTAAATCTTTGCCGAAACCGGAAACAGCTACTATTTCATTCCGAGTTTCTGTTTCAAACAATTTTAATTAAGGATAAAGGAAAGGAAGGTAACTTAGTAGGTTGTAAAACCTACGAAAATCCCAAAGGAATAACAAGTGTCGCTATTTTTCACACTTGTTATTCCTTTGGAATTTTAATTAAGTTTAAAGGGACGAAGCTGCACTAAATATGTGTAACAGCAACTTGCAACTAACTGAAAAGATTGTTATAGCTTTAAAGTTATCTGATCTGTTATGTTGAGCTTGATATAAGTATTATTTTAATTGATGTTACTTCCTTCCTTCCATTCTTAAGTTATTTTACAAAACGTAATATAATCGTGTGTTACTGAAGAGACGTACACATGATAAAATAACATTTGGAAGGGTATGGTATTCTGATGGTTAGAGGGAAAAAAACGGTTCCACTTTGAAAGATGGAGGGAAGCCAGAACTGAACAGAAATTTGGCATTTTCATAGAATAGGAGCCAAAACCGGAATCGAACCGCAAATGTTCCGATTTTCCAGGAAAGACGTAAAATTTACGGTTCGATGCCCTGACCGAAATGGTGTGAATGGCGGGTAGTGTGTATCCAGTGATAAAACATGTGGAAATCTTATCCGAAGTGGATAAATCGACTGCATATAGAAGAGTGCTTGGGCACAACTTGTTCTATATGTTCTTCTCGCAACTTGGGTGTGTCAGAAAAAGCGTATGAATAAACTTAATGCTGTTGGAGTGGATTATATAAGAAGCATTCGAAGAGAAAGTATGAGAAACGAAGTTAGTTATGGCTGGAAAGCAAATAAATGTGGACTTATAGGCAGGCTGCGTCAATCTTATTTAGAAGATGTTTAGCGTTGGTTAAGGAAGGACGTTTGGAAGCGGAACATTGTGGAAACCAAATATTTGCAAAATTCTTCGGATAACGCAAAACGGCATTAACGCTGAGAGATCAGTCGGCATAAAAATTATTCTTTTCGTATTCTAAGTAGTCTTCAAATTCGGTTCATAATTTAACTATTATTTTATGAAAAAGCTAAGTTCACGTAATCAAACCTTTTGAGTTCACTGGTTGAAGGAACATTCATTGTAAAAATAAGATGCATTTCAACGTAAGAATAAGATAAAAATTCCTATTTATGGAACTCAAAAGACGGGTTGGGTTTACAAGGAAGACGGTTAACGCGGAATTCGGTTAACACGTAATATATAGGTTTCCCTCCTACATTTCGTGTAAGCCGATTTCCAGTGTAATTATAATGGGGTATGAGAAGAGCCTGGATGGTTGCAAAGGGAGAAGGAGACCGAGACAAAGGCTGGGTGCTTTCATTGAATGAAACGCTGCAAAGGAGAGAATAACAGTTTTATGAATTCATGGGGAGATGTGTGGATTTGCCTGAAGTGAAAGCGGTTTGCGAGTATTGGATATTTCGGGGGGACGTTGTAAATAAAGCAAACATATAATGTCTGTCTGTAAAGTATTCAGCCCGAAGTCCGGTTGGGACCTCATCCCCTCTACCATCAGCTACGGATAGGTAGGAGAAGGAGATGAGGCTTACTAGGCAAGATGAGGAGTGAAGTAGTCTGCCCTTACTTTCCTCATCGAGCCAGAATGCTGTGAGCAGAGCAAGCCCACGTCAGTGAAGCACAATGACTCTATGCGTAACACTTATCGTAACATTACACGAGGAGAATCCTTAATCAATGCTATTTATTATTCAGCATGACTCATATCTCAGTAGCTTTCATATCATCACAAAGAACAAGACTGATAAGAAAGTGGAGAATCCTNTATACTATTAGCTTACTTGTTTTGAAACTTTCGATTTGATTCCAGTTTCTTTAGTACATACCAATGCATTTCGCTCCCCTATTCCAGAAAATCAATTTTTAGCTTATAGCTTTTTTACTAGTCATTTAAATATCTTCTTACTATGGAGTAAGTACTAATTATTGTGGTTTGTAGTTGAACAATAATTTGATCTTTTATTCCTGTTTTTTCCAGTCTTTTACGTAAATTTTATTACTCCGCTTGCTGAAATTATTATTGGGACAATTTTGACAGATTTCAGTTCTAAACTTCTTTTATTTCTTCGGCCAGAGTTATATATTTCTGTATTTTTTCTTTATGTACGGTTTCTATATTTCCTGTTTTCAGAATGCAGATATCTATTAAATACTTCATTCTCTCTTGCTTTATTTAAAGAGTTATACCCGGTCCATTGTTTGGTCGTAATCGGTCTGTTACAATGTTTCTTTCATAGTAAATCTCGATTGAACATCCTCGCGTCCATCTTATCATCAACCTCGCCTACATCACACGGCTATAACATAGCCGAAGTTTTAAAAATGAAAGAAGAATTGAAGGCATTCACCAGGCATAGAAGATCCGTCAGGACCATATGCCAAAGAAGAGAGTCAGACCGACCCCCCCTCTATTACAGACGGTGGTGTCATTTGGAGCCATGGTTTGTTTTCAAGTGATACATTGTATTTTCTTAGGAGTGCGAGAGGTATTTGTTTGCATATGTTATCATGCCTTAGTGTGTACTCCACACATGCCAGTGCATTGCATCCATTTGGGAGGTGTTCATCGTTTCTGAGTGAGTATTACACCTTCGACATTTGTCAATCACATTTGACTTTTTGATAATTAACTTCCGGTATTTTTTTGTTTTTACGATTCTGCCTTAAATGGCAATCATAAAGGCTTCTGTTTCTGAAAAAACAATTTGTTTGAAGCAATTTAATCCACATTTAATCAACATGTGGATGCAAAAGATGGTTAGCATGTGTGTCGTGTGGTGCTTTGGTTTTCCATCTCTCATGCCTCATTCCATCAGTTTATTTTTGTATTGAAAGATTTCTTTTGTGTTGCTGTAGAGGTGAATTGTCTATTTGTATCGAGACTATACATTGAAGACTCTACGTCTCTTGAGTAAACATATTTTCTTAAATTTTCTATTTGCGATTGGTGTAAATTGTTTATGTAAATGAAACCTCTTCCTCCATCTTTTCTAGGTAGTGTAAATCTTTCTATTTCAGAATGTTGATGTTTCTTCCTGTGCTTAAAAGTTATTGTTCTCAGACTATATTAAGAGAGTTTAGTTCCGTATCTGTTCCTTTGATGATTCCGAAAGAGTAGGTTAGAAGTAATACTGCAAATGTGTTTATTATTATTGTTGTATTACGCCTGTTGAGTTCTGTTTTCAAGATTTTTGTCGTTCTATTTTTATAGTCGCATTTTATTCTTCTTTTATCTTTTTTGTAAGCAGTTGTTGGATTCTGGATTAGTCTTAGGTATTAGTTCTGTCATCATAAGATCTATCGCCTTTCCTCTCTCGGTTTTATACCCTTCGTGATGACTTACTTTTCCTTTCACAATATACCATTTTTTTACATTTTTTCGTACTATTACTCATTTGTATATCACTGCTAAATATTCCAGTTAACTTACGGCCATTTTCTAGTCCTGCACTTGAATTTGCATATAGTTTTAGATCATCCATATAAAAAAGGTGGTTTATTTGGAATCGGCAGCAATTTCTCATTGTTTTATATCCATTTGCAGATCTGTTTAACATGTTCGAGAGAGGATTTAAAGAAACAAAACCATAGGGCACTTAAACAACTACTTTGAAATATGCCATTTCTTATTTGTATGTTTTGACTTTGGTAGATTTTATCATTAGTTTTGAGTTGTAGCTTATTTCTTCGCATATTCATAGCACTCGAGAGGAACTGAATTAAGGCGAGTTTACTTTGTATAATCTAAATATTTCAATGAGCCATGGGTGAGGGACTATATCAAAGGCTTTTTGGTAATCGATGTAGGCACTGTAAAGATTTCTTTTATTTGCTTTGGCGTGGCTACTGATTTTGGTCGATTATCAGTTGTTCTTTGGAGCCTTGGCTTCTTTTTTCTGCATCTCTTCTGTTCTTCTGCCATTCTTTCTGGAAATGATCGCTAAAACGGATAGTTACTTCTGGTCGTTCTTTCCGAATAACATCAAAGAATCTAATAGGGTAGATTAGGTAAGGTGTTGGTACACCCTTTGCCATACGCCACTGGCGGCTTGCAGGGTAAAAATCTAAAATCTAAATCTAGTGCATTAATTGCTTCACTGACGCTTTTGTCTGATACTATGTTGACATTTGCCACCTGATTAATATGTTGCATGGTGCCATTTTCCATATTTATCCAAGGGGCTTTAGTATTATGTTTTCTTTTTTTGGATTGGACCATGTATTTGACCAGGTGTTTTCTATATCCTGCAAAGCATTTCTTTAACTTCTATTCTTTCCGTTTTTAAGAATCTGAAAAATTTCTTGGGCTTGTTATTGAATGGTAATTTTCATATTTTCTATTAAAACTTTGTTTATATCTTCTTAGCCTATTGAAGTATACTGAAAGTTTTTGCTTTAAAGTACCTAATAATATTATTAGATCACATTCATTATGGTATTTCATAATTTGTTGCATTTGTTTTTTAATTATTTCTATTATTACTATCATCACATTATTATTATTATTTTTATTACTATCATCACCGTTATTGTTGTTGTTATTATTATTATTGAGGTAATCCGACGAAGTTTCGACGGTTTCGACGCTCTAACGCTCTCTTTTAAGATATGCGCGATTTAGTGAAAGTCGGCTCACGGACGATGCTATCAATCGAATTTTTTTCCATAGTCAGTTCCTCGCAAATAATATTCTTCAACTTATTATAATCAATCACCAGTAAATTATAATGACTGCACAATGGTATTTAATTCGGCGATGTATGCGAAAGTGTTCGTTTCATCTCTTATTAAGGTTGTTCAGCCGTTATCAGTAGTGAATCACACCTCGTGACTATCTCGCTTCCTTAGCGATAACATTTTGCTCATCTCAACAGAGAAAAAAACAACCGGCCTTACAAGGCCAGGCTTACTTTTTCTCTAAATACACTAAGTAGGCTCCAGATTTCGCCGTGACGATGTTCAATGATTCTTCACCTGGGTACCCGTAAGTTTGAGAGTGCACCATATAAAGTATTAGTGCGATTGAATACACTTCTGATGGAAATAGGCAGTTTGAATACACCGCACAGACGTATGTATAACAGGGGTAGTATGATACACTAGTGAATGGATGTTTCTCATAGACATTCCTTTTTTCCTCAATTGAATCTGCATAGAGTCATTATTCTCATTTATTCTATCTAGGGAAACTAAAAGACTAAAAATCATTTGCGTTTAAAAAATTTTAAAGAAAACAGACGTATAAATTTCTTAATAGGATGTTCAGCGGAGACCAGTTTGAATCTCATTCCCTGCACCAATAGTTTCGTAGAGAAAATACGGTGAATAAGCTTGATGAGGAGTGAGGTCGTTTGCCTTTGCTTTCATAACTGAGCCAGATTGAGTGGAAAAGTCCACGTAAGTGTAGCACAGTGGCATTATGAATGACTTTTGGATAAGAAGAGACCAAGCGAATGCAGTTTTCAGCGTAAGTCGTATCTTGCTAACTTCCACGTTACCTCAGCCAAGAAAAAGATCGATTGTCAATAGAAAATGGAAAATATTTTCTAAGGTATACTTCCGGCTGAGTGCCTAGGACACCCCGAATTCTGTCGCGCTGTCTTTTCGGCTTTTTTTTAATCAACATTTTAGCCATTAACATTTTATGTTCGTGCTGCGAAGGCTAAAAACTTATTCCGCCGTAATTATATGGTATTAACAGGAATTTTTACAACACATATCATCGGAGTTAAATGATAAATATCAATCCGCAGAGCCGCTCCGTCGTATGGGTGCAAGGGGTGCATCACACCCGGGCGGGGGCATCTAAAGGGCGGCTACAGAAGCGTAGCCAAATATTATTATTATTGGCAACAACATTACTGGTTGTTTTCTGTGTGATACACACGACTTATCTAGGAAATATTATCATATGAAATTAAAGATTGGTAAACATTTAGAGGAGAGAATTACGGATAACTCTGAACGAGAAAGTAGAATTGGAATCGGCAAAAGATTTTCTAGCACCAAGAATAAATCCTCTTCATGTTTTGGAATATATCTTTACTAAAGATTTGATCGGAGTCTTTCCTAATTTGCAAATAGTTTTGCGTGTCTTTTGCCACTTTCAGAGACTCGCTGCTAAGATAGTGACACCCAAAAGTAATATGAACTATTAACTCATAATGACCATTAACATATGCCATTAACTATGTCAGGATACGGAATATTCATAGTTAATTGTTACCTATGCTTTGTGACCAATGTAAACTGGCGAACGAAGTCATAAAACATGGGTTTTTAAAAATTATCCGCCACATCTCTGAGTTTTCATTTCTTTACTCATTATTATGAACTTTCTAGGAAAGATGAGGAGTGAGGTAATTTGCCTTTGCTCTCCTCACCGAGCCAGAATACTATAATAGGAACAAGTGTTAGTGAAGTACAATGATTCTACGAGTGCACTTTTCGTTGCATTTCATAAGGAGAAACCTCAATCAATGCCATTATTTAGCGTAACTCATGCCTCAGTAGTTTTCATGTTATGTCACAGCCAGATTCATACAGCCACAAATGAGACAAAAGTAAATGAATGGTAAATTTTCTCCATCTTGTAAGAAAAGACAAATGGAAAATATTCCGGTCATCACGATATGGATAATAATGTTTTAACCTACTACATAAAATTTTGCCCAAAATGAAAACCTTTGAGGGGGTTACAATTTTTCATATACGGAGCGAAGAAACCGGTGGCTGGCGGAGCGAAACCGGAACGGAACCGAAACTTTTCGTTTTTGTGAAACCGAAAGGAGATTTATTACGGTTGGCCTTGATGATAACCTCGATACGTTACCTTTTGTTCGTAATTTCGACGTTCAACTCCCTCCGCTGCCTGACTACATCACTGTTTGTTTCTCTTAGATACCCGATACGATGAAGTAATCTTCAACTTGTTCATTCATGGCTGGCGTCCGGAAATGTGTTTGTTTTTAGCTGAAATCGCTCTGGCGTGCACACTCAGGCAATCTTTGAATGAGATTAGCTGTGACCCAGCCCGACATGCAAAATCCATACCATCTCCACTTATCGCTTTTCGGTTGGCTTGCTTTTAATCTATGCAATCGATAATCCAACGCCAACGGAATAGCATAAGGTTTGAGAGAGATGTACTTAAAGATTTTTCGGAAATCAGAGGCTCTTGGGATGCTAACGGATACGTTAACCCCATTTTTACACTCCCTGTTTCCTCAGCAAGTCGCCAGTTTACCAGTTTCAACATAAAAGTAAGATTCTTTATCTAATTACATTTCTTGCAGTTTATGCCAGGAACTTGTAGATGTACAAAATTAATTCAATATTCTAAAATAAAGTACCGTATTTCAATGCCTATAAGACGCGCCGGCGTACTGTGATTTATCTGAATTAGAAAAATCAATTAGAATTTACGAAAAATAATTGAGTCAGATAGAAAAGTACCAAAGTACCTGTTTTAATGACAACACCTTAATGCAAAGGAAAAGAAACAGTTACCTCAAAAGTATTAAAAGAATGTTATTATCGACATTTGTAATGAAAACAACAATGTTCAATGCCTGACGCGGGAAAATATATTTATTAGTATTTTTCCCGGTGAATCAGCTTGCGTCTTAGAGGACGAAATTATACCCTCGGAGCATAAGACACAGGCTGATTTAAGACACATTTCGGAGTTAAAGGTGCGTTTATGGGCCGGGAAATACGGTAACGTTGAAAACAGATTTTACGAGTAAATTTATGGAAATGTAAACCGCGAAGTGTCGAATTCGGGACCAATTAATGATGAAAAAGTAGCCTATGCTATGCAACGTGGCGACATTGAATCATACGCGAAGTTTGAAATTTGTGCAAATCAATGAATCTGAACTTTTAGGCGAGTATCGAAGATATCATAAATGCAAACACTTTCTCTCTACAAATATAGATAACCTATATTACCAGAATATTTCCCATGATGTTTGCCAAACGGTCACCATGGTAACTATCGTAAAAGGTACTAGATCCTTCGCCAGACTTCCGATAAATTGCACATTTTTTAATAATCCACAGAATAACGAAAAAAGATGTATTGAAGTTTTTGTATTGAATTTTATTCTTTCCAGTTCGAAGTTCGTAACTCGAAAAGTTTGTATCTCTAAACCCCCGAAAGACGGCTTGTAGGGTATTTATGTATATGTAGAAGTGGAAACTTAGTGGAAAGTAAAATACATAACTAAACCAATCTTTATATTTTAAAAATTTTGAGAATTAAGCTTGCTTGAACTTAACCGTAAGGTCGACTTGGTTTTTATTCGGTTGATTGTTTTGTCGGATTGTGCAACGGTGACTGTAATAGACTATGACGATGGCTGTAGTAAAATCCTGGTTATATCCGTCAAAAGAATGCAGGCTTTCCCTTACTACTGCATTTAATCGAGGGCGTCAAACCGGAACCGAACCGAAAACGAAAAACATCGTTGTTTCTGCCGGAGAGAAAATACAAGTCGAATCGAAAAATTAAAATTTCAGAGCCTGAACCGAAACCTGTCCCGGTTTTTGTTCTCATTTTCATTAATTGTAACAGTAGTTATATTCACTAGTTATTTTTAGTGTTTTGTTTCAATAAATTACCTCATACTTAATTTCTATCATATCATGAGTTTTAGATTTAAACTAGTAAACCCCCCGGTCAAGAATGACGGTACTTTGTTTAATTTAAAAATATATCTGTTGTCGCATATATCTGGTCCTCCTAAGCCAGAAAATGTCCGTCGTAAGACCATAATAACTCAACATATTTATTACCCGTAGAGGGTTTATTTGATCCTGGATACATTTAGAATACATTTGCTAATAATTAAATGATTGTAGGAAATTGTAGTAGAATTCAGAAAAATTAATTACTCGATCTATGAAAATTACGTATAAACGTTATGTAAGCCAACGTATTCATTTTTTGTAGTAATTCGGGTCGATTCAGGAATACTCCTGCATGGACGTATTTCAGCCCCTGCGACTTGCATACTACACTTTCCATATGCTGGAATCTCAGAAAATGCCCGTTATTTATAAAACGTCATTAATTCCTATCGGTAACTCTGTACGAATTTATAATCCCCGTGTATTTTTATGGGATAATGTATGAGCTCGAATTAAAAAATCGTCTCGGTCGTCAAGAGGATGGTTTGTTTAATACTGTAACATTTTACAAAATTTCAGTTTATTATAAGTTTATGATTATTTAGTTTATAATCTATATCAATACTTCACGACTAAAATAAGAATCTGCAATCATTTTCCTTACTTCCGGCAATTGTCTCAAATTTGTAGGACCAATATTTCTAATTTA
>KZ308276.1:246083-293579 GCA_000376725.2 Ladona fulva
GTTTCTTTAGTACATACCAATGCATTTCGCTCCCCTATTCCAGAAAATCAATTTTTAGCTTATAGCTTTTTTACTAGTCATTTAAATATCTTCTTACTATGGAGTAAGTACTAATTATTGTGGTTTGTAGTTGAACAATAATTTGATCTTTTATTCCTGTTTTTTCCAGTCTTTTACGTAAATTTTATTACTCCGCTTGCTGAAATTATTATTGGGACAATTTTGACAGATTTCAGTTCTAAACTTCTTTTATTTCTTCGGCCAGAGTTATATATTTCTGTATTTTTTCTTTATGTACGGTTTCTATATTTCCTGTTTTCAGAATGCAGATATCTATTAAATACTTCATTCTCTCTTGCTTTATTTAAAGAGTTATACCCGGTCCATTGTTTGGTCGTAATCGGTCTGTTACAATGTTTCTTTCATAGTAAATCTCGATTGAACATCCTCGCGTCCATCTTATCATCAACCTCGCCTACATCACACGGCTATAACATAGCCGAAGTTTTAAAAATGAAAGAAGAATTGAAGGCATTCACCAGGCATAGAAGATCCGTCAGGACCATATGCCAAAGAAGAGAGTCAGACCGACCCCCCCTCTATTACAGACGGTGGTGTCATTTGGAGCCATGGTTTGTTTTCAAGTGATACATTGTATTTTCTTAGGAGTGCGAGAGGTATTTGTTTGCATATGTTATCATGCCTTAGTGTGTACTCCACACATGCCAGTGCATTGCATCCATTTGGGAGGTGTTCATCGTTTCTGAGTGAGTATTACACCTTCGACATTTGTCAATCACATTTGACTTTTTGATAATTAACTTCCGGTATTTTTTTGTTTTTACGATTCTGCCTTAAATGGCAATCATAAAGGCTTCTGTTTCTGAAAAAACAATTTGTTTGAAGCAATTTAATCCACATTTAATCAACATGTGGATGCAAAAGATGGTTAGCATGTGTGTCGTGTGGTGCTTTGGTTTTCCATCTCTCATGCCTCATTCCATCAGTTTATTTTTGTATTGAAAGATTTCTTTTGTGTTGCTGTAGAGGTGAATTGTCTATTTGTATCGAGACTATACATTGAAGACTCTACGTCTCTTGAGTAAACATATTTTCTTAAATTTTCTATTTGCGATTGGTGTAAATTGTTTATGTAAATGAAACCTCTTCCTCCATCTTTTCTAGGTAGTGTAAATCTTTCTATTTCAGAATGTTGATGTTTCTTCCTGTGCTTAAAAGTTATTGTTCTCAGACTATATTAAGAGAGTTTAGTTCCGTATCTGTTCCTTTGATGATTCCGAAAGAGTAGGTTAGAAGTAATACTGCAAATGTGTTTATTATTATTGTTGTATTACGCCTGTTGAGTTCTGTTTTCAAGATTTTTGTCGTTCTATTTTTATAGTCGCATTTTATTCTTCTTTTATCTTTTTTGTAAGCAGTTGTTGGATTCTGGATTAGTCTTAGGTATTAGTTCTGTCATCATAAGATCTATCGCCTTTCCTCTCTCGGTTTTATACCCTTCGTGATGACTTACTTTTCCTTTCACAATATACCATTTTTTTACATTTTTTCGTACTATTACTCATTTGTATATCACTGCTAAATATTCCAGTTAACTTACGGCCATTTTCTAGTCCTGCACTTGAATTTGCATATAGTTTTAGATCATCCATATAAAAAAGGTGGTTTATTTGGAATCGGCAGCAATTTCTCATTGTTTTATATCCATTTGCAGATCTGTTTAACATGTTCGAGAGAGGATTTAAAGAAACAAAACCATAGGGCACTTAAACAACTACTTTGAAATATGCCATTTCTTATTTGTATGTTTTGACTTTGGTAGATTTTATCATTAGTTTTGAGTTGTAGCTTATTTCTTCGCATATTCATAGCACTCGAGAGGAACTGAATTAAGGCGAGTTTACTTTGTATAATCTAAATATTTCAATGAGCCATGGGTGAGGGACTATATCAAAGGCTTTTTGGTAATCGATGTAGGCACTGTAAAGATTTCTTTTATTTGCTTTGGCGTGGCTACTGATTTTGGTCGATTATCAGTTGTTCTTTGGAGCCTTGGCTTCTTTTTTCTGCATCTCTTCTGTTCTTCTGCCATTCTTTCTGGAAATGATCGCTAAAACGGATAGTTACTTCTGGTCGTTCTTTCCGAATAACATCAAAGAATCTAATAGGGTAGATTAGGTAAGGTGTTGGTACACCCTTTGCCATACGCCACTGGCGGCTTGCAGGGTAAAAATCTAAAATCTAAATCTAGTGCATTAATTGCTTCACTGACGCTTTTGTCTGATACTATGTTGACATTTGCCACCTGATTAATATGTTGCATGGTGCCATTTTCCATATTTATCCAAGGGGCTTTAGTATTATGTTTTCTTTTTTTGGATTGGACCATGTATTTGACCAGGTGTTTTCTATATCCTGCAAAGCATTTCTTTAACTTCTATTCTTTCCGTTTTTAAGAATCTGAAAAATTTCTTGGGCTTGTTATTGAATGGTAATTTTCATATTTTCTATTAAAACTTTGTTTATATCTTCTTAGCCTATTGAAGTATACTGAAAGTTTTTGCTTTAAAGTACCTAATAATATTATTAGATCACATTCATTATGGTATTTCATAATTTGTTGCATTTGTTTTTTAATTATTTCTATTATTACTATCATCACATTATTATTATTATTTTTATTACTATCATCACCGTTATTGTTGTTGTTATTATTATTATTGAGGTAATCCGACGAAGTTTCGACGGTTTCGACGCTCTAACGCTCTCTTTTAAGATATGCGCGATTTAGTGAAAGTCGGCTCACGGACGATGCTATCAATCGAATTTTTTTCCATAGTCAGTTCCTCGCAAATAATATTCTTCAACTTATTATAATCAATCACCAGTAAATTATAATGACTGCACAATGGTATTTAATTCGGCGATGTATGCGAAAGTGTTCGTTTCATCTCTTATTAAGGTTGTTCAGCCGTTATCAGTAGTGAATCACACCTCGTGACTATCTCGCTTCCTTAGCGATAACATTTTGCTCATCTCAACAGAGAAAAAAACAACCGGCCTTACAAGGCCAGGCTTACTTTTTCTCTAAATACACTAAGTAGGCTCCAGATTTCGCCGTGACGATGTTCAATGATTCTTCACCTGGGTACCCGTAAGTTTGAGAGTGCACCATATAAAGTATTAGTGCGATTGAATACACTTCTGATGGAAATAGGCAGTTTGAATACACCGCACAGACGTATGTATAACAGGGGTAGTATGATACACTAGTGAATGGATGTTTCTCATAGACATTCCTTTTTTCCTCAATTGAATCTGCATAGAGTCATTATTCTCATTTATTCTATCTAGGGAAACTAAAAGACTAAAAATCATTTGCGTTTAAAAAATTTTAAAGAAAACAGACGTATAAATTTCTTAATAGGATGTTCAGCGGAGACCAGTTTGAATCTCATTCCCTGCACCAATAGTTTCGTAGAGAAAATACGGTGAATAAGCTTGATGAGGAGTGAGGTCGTTTGCCTTTGCTTTCATAACTGAGCCAGATTGAGTGGAAAAGTCCACGTAAGTGTAGCACAGTGGCATTATGAATGACTTTTGGATAAGAAGAGACCAAGCGAATGCAGTTTTCAGCGTAAGTCGTATCTTGCTAACTTCCACGTTACCTCAGCCAAGAAAAAGATCGATTGTCAATAGAAAATGGAAAATATTTTCTAAGGTATACTTCCGGCTGAGTGCCTAGGACACCCCGAATTCTGTCGCGCTGTCTTTTCGGCTTTTTTTTAATCAACATTTTAGCCATTAACATTTTATGTTCGTGCTGCGAAGGCTAAAAACTTATTCCGCCGTAATTATATGGTATTAACAGGAATTTTTACAACACATATCATCGGAGTTAAATGATAAATATCAATCCGCAGAGCCGCTCCGTCGTATGGGTGCAAGGGGTGCATCACACCCGGGCGGGGGCATCTAAAGGGCGGCTACAGAAGCGTAGCCAAATATTATTATTATTGGCAACAACATTACTGGTTGTTTTCTGTGTGATACACACGACTTATCTAGGAAATATTATCATATGAAATTAAAGATTGGTAAACATTTAGAGGAGAGAATTACGGATAACTCTGAACGAGAAAGTAGAATTGGAATCGGCAAAAGATTTTCTAGCACCAAGAATAAATCCTCTTCATGTTTTGGAATATATCTTTACTAAAGATTTGATCGGAGTCTTTCCTAATTTGCAAATAGTTTTGCGTGTCTTTTGCCACTTTCAGAGACTCGCTGCTAAGATAGTGACACCCAAAAGTAATATGAACTATTAACTCATAATGACCATTAACATATGCCATTAACTATGTCAGGATACGGAATATTCATAGTTAATTGTTACCTATGCTTTGTGACCAATGTAAACTGGCGAACGAAGTCATAAAACATGGGTTTTTAAAAATTATCCGCCACATCTCTGAGTTTTCATTTCTTTACTCATTATTATGAATTAAATATTTAATTGACTCTTCATATACGTCTTCCTAGAAAATGAAAAGAAAATAGTGACGAGGGCAAGCCCTCGACCGTGCCCGCCCTCTGGATTAGTTTTTGTTTATTCCAAGACTTTAGATGATAAACGCTCTCAAGTTTTAAATATTTTATGTTTATAGAAACAGTTTTATTAAATCACGTAGAAATGGAAATTAATATCATAAAATGGAGACATCATAACACCTTTACATTACTTTTTGTGGCGTATTTGAGTTTGAGAGTATAAGTATTATTGAGATTCCTGTTCTTGAAGTTTAACTTCATTGACGTGAGTCGTTGTTCTCATGTAAATTTTCTCGCTATAACTTATACTTCATAGGTCTATCTTCTTCAACAATTCTTGTGCAATATCTACGACGTTGCCAGCCTTTGGGTGTAGCTTGCATTTTTTTAACGCCTTTAGGTGTTTTATGTTCTAATTTACTTTTCGTTTATTGTAATAATGTAGTTGAATTGTGTTTAAATACTAGTAAAGTGGTCCTTAAGAAGTAACGAAGTTAGTAAAAATCCCCTCGGTGCATGAAAATTGATTCGATTTTTCGTAACGTTTGATGTCTTTGGTCTGGGCCTGTTTCTTTTTATCGTGAAAATCGGGAAGATAATGACGTATTTCTAATTTTACTTGTTGCAAAGGCGTATTTTAGCCGTAGTGGCAACATTATTTATATTTTGAGCTATTTTTCAGGAAAAAGAATTCTCCGGAAATTATCGTAGTATAAAACCCAATACTCCACTGTTTCCGATGGAAAAATATTCACATCGTTAATTATGCAGCGCTTACCAAGTAAATTTTGTAGTGAGCCATATTCTCCGGGAAATATCGCTCGACATTTAAGTAATATTATATCGTTATACAAACATGTCTCTCTTGATAAATACAATATGCGTTGAAATCTTTTCTGTTTTTCCCCGAACGTGTGAGATCGTTTTGGTAAAAACAGCTCTTGTACACCTTTGGGTTGGGCAATCTTGGTTTTCAATCGCTTTGTAAACACAGCACATTCTTTCCACCAGTTAAGGAATTTCATTTGAAATCGCTTAACGATTGCAACGCATCCTACGTTTGTTGGACGCGATTTCAATAAATGTACTCTGATTTTTCTTTTTGCATAGGATAGAGGAAAATAAGGATTGATGTAAAGATGTTGACTTTTGCACGATGAAGTCGAGCGGCTGAAACCTAGGTTCGAGTCCCAGTCATGTCGCTATTTTTCACACTTGTTATGAGGAAAATATATCTTTAATTCGCTTTTGTCCCAGTTTCAATTGGTGGTTGTGATGGTATGTTATCTAATAAGGTATGATTGAACAGTGGAATTGATTTTGTTAATTCCTTATTGAATGTTATGAAAAGTGTTCTTCATACTCACGTTGCGCTCTACGATGGCTTTTAAGATATCGATACGAATATATTTATTTGTTTATTTTCGTTGTGAGGATTATTTGGTCGCCCTGGATACTTCCCTACCTGCTCGAGTAAACTCCCTGAACTTTTTGAAGTCTGAAAATACTCGCAAAACCACGTCAATGTGCGTTGGCACGGAAGATTCCGAGGTCATCAAAGTCCGTTGAGGGAGTTTGCGACCATTAAGGGAAGAAAAATTACCCGAGTAAAATTATTTTAGTATTGACATCTCGAAATTCGAGAGGGGTGGAGAGCTGCCAAAACCGAAGCCAAGAGTATGCCGTTTAACCGATCTCAAAATGGAGTGATTCCTTATCGCCCCAAATACACTTGTTACTTGTGTGAAAGATGTCGACTCGGAGTGACGTAACCGTGATGTGAGAAATCACTGAATATAGATTTAGCCTCATACTGATTTAATCTTCGAATGGAATGGAATGGTATTACTGTCGTTTGTGTTCTACGGGTTGTTTACAGTCAACGGTAGTGTTAATAACGTTTATAATCATAATTTATTTCGCATAAGAAATATCCATATTGGCGAAAAGAGTACATTGGAATTGTGACATCCCTTGTGTCGATAAACTGGGAGAACGCAAGTGTATTACTGTCTATATTTTTTTATGTATTCAATGTATTTCTTATGTATCCTATAGAAAGAGGGCATTTTTATGCCCGTTTATTAAATCTATTCTATTCTATTCTATATGGTGTCCGTACAGTACGGTGGGTGGTTTCTATGTACCACATCACCTCCACTATTTGCTAGCAAAAGTCCTGACGAGGGGATGAGGCTTACTGGGCAGTATGAGGAGTGTGGAATTTTGGTGTTGATTTCCTTTCTGATGCAGGATGCTGCGAGTAATAAGTGTTCGCATAAATACAGCAAAAAGGACCCTATGGATATCACTTTACAATGTATTCAATGAGGAATGATCTTAATGAATGCCATTGTTCAGCTCATACCTCAGTATCTTCCTCATTATCACAACCCCAAACAAGACTGAGACAAGATAAATTTAAGATACGTTTTTCTAATTTCTGTATTGAAAGAAAAATGAAAAATGTGAGATGCCAGAAAAAAATATTATTTCATGAAAATCTTGCGGCTTACTTCAGCTAGTAGCAAATAATATCAACAATCGATGTAAAAAAAAATAATAACAATAATAACAAAAGGAAAAGGGGAAATAATGATATTAAAATAAAAAGGTTTTCTTTTTATCTGACGAAAGAGTATTTAGGCAGGTATATTATAACCAATTAAATAGGAATTAGTACAAATGAAAAGGATCGAAGCTTATTAATATTTATTTGGCATAGTAAACTTAAAACCAGATAGTGTACGTCCGAAATAGCAAAATGGGGAATGTTATGGACCCCATTTAACATTCCACGAAAGGGAATTTTTTATAAATGTAATCATACTTCGACATGGAGTATGTCTTGACTTCAAACTCATAGCTTAGCAATCAATGGGACTTCAATAGTTGAGCATCGGAAATTCCTCCAACAATGTCACTGGAAAACATGCATTGTACTCGCAAAAGAAGATGCTCTGAATAAAATAAATAAATAAATTACGTCCTTGCACGAGAATGAGACTTTAAAGTCTCCTCATCCATCTAACCCATTGTCAAAGTAAAATGGTACTAATTTATACCTTTTCATTACTATTATTGTTGTTGTTTTTGTTATAGAGGCTGCAATTTAGAAGCTACTCCAGGTGGCAACCGTATCCATCATAATTTTATTAGTCATACATCGTACTATAAAAATAACGCAATTAGTACAATAAAGGTGCAATTACAAAATCTTGGTCAATTCTTTTTTAAATAATAATAATAATTGTCTTTATTTCAAGTTTACATATATAGAAGTATACACACAGTATACTTTTACACTCTAGAGCGCACAGAAAATTATAAAAGTCATTGAACATACATAAAGAGTAATAATAATGATTTATTCATGGGCAGATTGCCCAATTCAGGTACACAGAGAAAAATACATAAAAATAAATAAAATATGACTCAACTAGTATAACAGTAACAATGATATAAAATACGCAAAAATACCCAATAAAATGATTTCTAAAGTCAAATAAACGCTGAGGAAAATTAAAACAATAATGTAAAACGTCCATTAGATAATGAGGGCAATTAGTGACGACACTTTTCGAAGTCAACTAAGCGTCCAATATTAATTGTTCGTTCAGATCAATATAACTGTGAAATATACAAATAGATTTGAATGATGTCACGTTTAGTGAAAGGCTGAGATCTTCAGTGATACAGTACAGAGGATTTATTGAGAAATGCGACGAATCACACCACAGAACCTTGGCTCCTAAAATACGTCCCAACTTTTATTGTATGTACGTGTATTTTTCCCTCGCTGTGCGGTTTCTTTCTTCTGTGTGTTCCTTTAACGCTCTGAACCTGGTCTTTCGTTCTTTCTCCTTTTATTTGGCCCTCATACCTTTCCTTCACCTTCATCTTTTTTCAAATTGTTGCCTCCCTGGCTCCTTCTTTGAACTTCTGTTTTATCACGTTGTTCCTTACCTTTTGGTGGTTTTCTATCATTTTGGTTTTCAGTCCGTCGCACTTAACCGTCATTGCTCATTTTTGAATTGGTTCACCCAAGTCACCGCATGAAATCCCACGGTTAACGAGTTCCATAAGACTCATTTATTTGCCAAAAGCGTCAAACCCCAAACCTCTTCCTTGCGTAGAATGTTATCACTTACATCAGATCATCGAGTTAAGTATTTTTATTGCCTCTGGTGCTGTGTTACTTGTTCTTTCTATCGTATCTTGAAGATTGGAAAATCGTTCATTTGTCTTCTAGTACTAGAAAAATGATGATGAATGATTTATTCACTTTTTCTTTGTCTTGTTCATAGCTGTGATAATATGAAAGATACTGAGGTTTGAGTGATGATAAATGATGACATTCATTTGGGTCCCTACGTAGTGAATTCTACGAAAAGTGTTGCTATTCTACGAAAAGTGGAGTGAAAAGGTCATTTTGCTGCGCTTATGTGAACATTTTCCACTTTCCGGCTCAGCGAGGTAAGAAAAGACAAACTACCTCACTCCACATCTTGCCTATTAACCATTATTTCCTCTCCAAAGCTATTAGTGGAGGGAATGAGGTTCAAACTGGCATTCGGGCTGAACCTCATTCCTCATCTTGCTTAGCAAACCTCATTCCCTCTTCGTGGTTAATAGTCGAGGACCCATCCAGCTTTCCGGCTAATGACTCGACTGACTTTGTAAACCAACCCACTAGATAAAAGCTTAATTCGCCATTCAATACAGTTAAAGTTTCAAATATGATAATAATAGCTACTTGAACAACTATAGATTCCGAGCCTAATGGTTTAGAAATTACATAAAACATCCAACGGAGAGCTCCAAATCGGGTGTAGACGAATACGTTAGTTAACAACCAACACCTTCAGGTAACAATCGTCGACGTATTGATTGTTGTGGAGACAGAAATTTTAACAATTGGCAACCATCAAGCAAAACACTGTTGCGTCACTGCGGTCACGTGAGTGATTCCTCAGTTAAAGATGGAAAGATTCTCACATGACCAGACGGAATCGCACTTTCCCCTTAGCCCAGGTATTTCTTATCTAGTATCCGAGAATTTCACCCGCCTCCAACGTCAAGTGCTGACGTAACAAAACCTCATTTTACCGTATACTTATTCTTCGCTCAAAGAAAAGCATTCCTTAGCGTGTATATTCGAACTAAAACTCAAGACCTAGATTATTCATCGAGCGTCGGTTGCGCTATGAAATCCGTCAGCGTCCTCCAAAAAAAAATCCATCGCTACGAGAACAGACACATACGAGTCTGTCAGATTCATTACGACCGACATTGGGTTAATCACAACGAGGCGAAGGTTGAATGGAAGAGACCACCGCGTCATCTGTCGATTGCTGTTTCTTCTTATGATGCTCGTGAGTTCAAGCTACGGATTACAAGTAAAAATTAATCCTTATTATTGTTATTATTATTATTATTTGAATTACAATCGAATCAGCAGTTGCCACAACAAATGCACATACCTGCACATTATTCACAACAATGCCTTTACAACAATAACTGTAAGTTTGATCAATACAAATGCTTGGTAATACATATATTTTTTAATTCCTTTCCGAGCTAAAGGATTGTGAAGTTATCATTCAGAAGCATAACTCAAGATTCAGATGTAAGCAGATAAAAATGTTCTACAAAAATACTGAACTCGTAATACTCGACGAGTTACTTAATAGCTTATAATTTTCCTTAAAATTTAGTTAACTTTCAGTAGGTTTCGCAGGTTTTTTACTCTCCTCTTCTTGTGTTTTCTTTGTGTTTTCCTGCTGTGGTATATTTTTTCTAAATGTAAAGTTAGGTTTTTATATCCACAAAGTAGTTTTCTTCTGTGCACATTTTTTCAGCTGTCTCTTTTAAATTTTATATGACGAAGGGTGAGATGTAAGAGACTTAATAGTCCCAAAAATAAAGTCGCGTTATTGTTATTATTATTGTTATTATAGCAAGTGATACAGTTTTGCGAACATTACACATACATTACATCCCTGACTAAAATCTCTTGCCATCCCTGCCATATAGGGGTATACAGGGGGGTAAAAAAGTTTAACGAATCATTATATTCCTCCCAAGCGAATAACCCGGAGAAAGTCCTCTGGGGTTTTCTGCCATACTCTTGGGAAACCGACGTTTCTGCCGTCGACTCTGTAGTCATCGTCAGGGTCATTGCAATGCAAACAAGGGTTCACATAAGCAAACAAAAAAGCAAAGTGACTTTTTTTACTGGCATACTTTGAAAATGAACCGTAAATAAAAGAAATAATGAGTTGTAAGAGAGAAATATACTAAAGTTATGAGAATTTCCAAGTGTATATAATCTCACGTTTCAACTATTTTCCATAAATAGCCGAAAGATAGAAGTATAAATGTTAAATTTTTTCACTATATTTAATGCTCAACAAAAGCGGCGTATTCCTCCTTGAAAACAAAAAATACACCAATGAGATGTTTTGTTCCCTTCTCAAAATTTAAAAATCCTTTAAATATAACTTAAAGCCCAGTTTAGATTAACACGTAAACTTCTTTCGTGCCCCCCTAATGGTTGGATGATATTCAAAGATACATCTAATGATTCCATATAAACCGGTATTCAATCGTACACATAAATGACTTCATAGTAATGTTTAACTAAGCATAAAAATGTTAGGATTGATTCATGTGCATGTAGATTTACTATTGTCATTACTAGCAACCCTAGAAAATGACGGCAGAATCATCCGCATGTGATTGTTATAGCATAGAGATATTTCCTGGGAAATGTTTAATTTGATGATATTTTTTGAGTTATTTCACGACTAAATCGCGCCTAATCTGACGAAAAGTTAATACTTTGTATTTAATTAATTGGAGGAGAGTGAAGCATCGTAATCAGTAGCATTATTTATTTATTTTCCTTATCGCTCAGTAATCTTTAATTATTTACGCTTTTAGTATCTTATCAGGATGAGTTGAAGTATGTAGCTGCCACGATGTGTCTTATTAAAATAATAGTAGAGTAATATCGTGCCTAAGGACATTATAAATGTCACTGTAATGGTTTTAATCAATTAAGAAAACGATAATGAAACATCAGATATGGCCGAGGACCGAGCGGGTTTCAGACAGAAAGCAGACGAGGCACAGCGCAAGAGGCCTTCTTAATATATTTTCTCGAATACTCGGAAAGTTGCACGAACGCCTAAACCCTAAAAAACTGAAGGAGAAGAAGTTTTATTGAAAATAATGATGATGGGCTGACAATCGAGGTTGAAATTAGTGAAACGCTTGTAATCAACATGTGGCACTGTTGAAGAATGAAACGAAGAATAACAAAAAGTTGGCGCGGATAATGAAGCGTTACGTAACAATAATCAACGCTTGGATCAGAGAGCGTGTTTACAGCAAATCTGGCGCTAATAAACAATAATCGAAGCTAAAAACGTTGAATTCAAAAGTGGTGGGAACAGATTTAAAATTAGGTTTCGTGGTATCTATGTAGACTTTGGTGTATCCATGGCTAGAGTACTCATTGTGGCCGAACGCCATTAAGTTAGTACGGATTTCCTATGACAATCTTCATCAGTGGGTTGCAAAGTATTTTTTTTGTCTTTATGAGTGCACAAAATATTACCTGTGGCAAATCCTATTTTAATCTTCTTCTTTTTTTTATATTCTTCTGAATTTTATATTTTACGATTTTGTATTTTTTCGACAATTATTTTCGGCATTTATCTTATTCGATGGAATTTGCACTTGAAACAATCAACATTATTTATTCATTACTTGATCATATGTCTTTAAAGTATTCAGCCCGAAAGCTGGTTGTAACCTCATCCCCTCTACCATTAGCTACCAATTGCAAGGATAGTGGAATGAGGCAAGGTGAGGGGTGTCATTTCCTAACTCAACTCCCGGATAGCCAAGTGGGGACTTCGATGAAAGCGATCCCGGGTTCGATGCCTGGTGGGAGCGTGTGAAATGGCCTCAGCTGTTAAAGCACTTTTTACTACTACTAGTGACATTTCCTTCCCGATCTAGATTGCTACTACTGGAAAAAGTCCACTTAAGCGAAGCACAATGTCTCTACGAGTAACACTTTTCGAAAACGAACATTTTAAATATTAATCTATTTCTCCATTTATTTAGTATGTCATATCTGGAATTCCTACATCACTGGTCCACCTTAAAAAAATTATTATGAACAATTAAAAACAAATCTGTGAAAAAAAAATCCATCGCTACGAGAACAGACACATACGAGTCTGTCAGATTCATTACGACCGACATTGGGTTAATCACAACGAGGCGAAGGTTGAATGGAAGAGACCACCGCGTCATCTGTCGATTGCTGTTTCTTCTTATGATGCTCGTGAGTTCAAGCTACGGATTACAAGTAAAAATTAATCCTTATTATTGTTATTATTATTATTATTTGAATTACAATCGAATCAGCAGTTGCCACAACAAATGCACATACCTGCACATTATTCACAACAATGCCTTTACAACAATAACTGTAAGTTTGATCAATACAAATGCTTGGTAATACATATATTTTTTAATTCCTTTCCGAGCTAAAGGATTGTGAAGTTATCATTCAGAAGCATAACTCAAGATTCAGATGTAAGCAGATAAAAATGTTCTACAAAAATACTGAACTCGTAATACTCGACGAGTTACTTAATAGCTTATAATTTTCCTTAAAATTTAGTTAACTTTCAGTAGGTTTCGCAGGTTTTTTACTCTCCTCTTCTTGTGTTTTCTTTGTGTTTTCCTGCTGTGGTATATTTTTTCTAAATGTAAAGTTAGGTTTTTATATCCACAAAGTAGTTTTCTTCTGTGCACATTTTTTCAGCTGTCTCTTTTAAATTTTATATGACGAAGGGTGAGATGTAAGAGACTTAATAGTCCCAAAAATAAAGTCGCGTTATTATTATTATTATTATTATAGCAAGTGATACAGTTTTGCGAACATTACACATACATTACATCCCTGACTAAAATCTCTTGCCATCCCTGCCATATAGGGGTATACAGGGGGGTAAAAAAGTTTAACGAATCATTATATTCNAACAAATCTGTGAGACTAATCAATGCCATTGCTCAGCATGACTCATACCTCAGTAGCTTTCATATCATCTCGTGAATGAAAGATACGTATTTCTCTGTCTGTATCATTACTACTATAGAATCAAAGATACACTTTCTTTATGCTATTCTAATCCAAATTAAGCACACACAAGCCCTAAATCATGGGTAATATTCCCAAGACACAGAAAGAGATATTATCTTTTTTAAATTTTACTAAATGGTTATGTTAAAAACGTGATACAGTGAATAAGGCATCACTTTAAGAATCGGGGCACATATATACACGTATCTGGCGGAAGTCAACAATTGAAACAATGGTTGTATCAAGGTAGCGACACATTTGATTTTGGGAACTGACTGGTGGAGCCGATGGTGGAAAAAAATGGACGCAGAGAAAACAAAACGATACCATTCAACACCGGTTATAAATAAAGACATCACGGAAACGACCGACCAGGATTCCCTCTTGGTATTTTTTCTTTCGGAGGTATTTTCGGGAGGTGAAAAATGAAGTGAGGTTAACCTTGGAAAATCTGAAGAGTCAGAGTTGCAGCAACGCAAGTTTTGGCCTGCATATCTTCATGGGCCGTTTAAGCTTGGAGATGGACTGTGAATTTCTTACGTTTGCGTTTTGAGATAAAGCCCCTCCACCAGTCCTTTACGTCTGTCTGTAGCTCATGTCCCGGAGCAAATATTTTCTTCTCTTCGGAAAGTCATGTGCTAAGGCTAGGAAAGCCACAAACAAATGACTCATGACGATAACAATCGCCTCCGTTTTAAAATGGAAAGTTTCTTACTCCTGCAAGGAACTATTGTCAGAAGAAGACCATGAATCGCCATAATCAAAGAATGAGATGTAAATTAGTCCATGTGATTTCCTTCGATTATGTTGGGCTGGCCTGACATCATCGAGCTCCTGGGTTCGAGTTTTGGTTAGAGCATAGCTGCTTGCGCATGCTTAGAAAGAGTTATAATGTCATCCTCCAGTTTAGGGGGAACACTAATCCATTCACAAGCAGACATAAAAGTAATGTTTAATATTCTCTAAAAAGTGTGTTATACAAACGAATCTTTTAAATACTGCTCTAAACTTCCATTAATTTAGTATATCACGCCTGGAATTTCTATATCACTAACCAACCTAATATACACGTTTATTATGAACAATTAAAAACATTATAAAAGTTAAAAGTTTCTTAGAACGGTTTACAGTACTTACTAATTAATAAGATTTCTACATTATAATAAAAAACATGAATTGACTGAGAAAAATGCCGCCATTTTTGACTACGCGAGAACTATCAGCGAAGTACTTATCATAGTAGTATTTGGCAACAGAAGTTGATCCGATGACCGTGATTGGATTAGTTAACCCACAAACACGCCGGACAGCTTTGGGTCGTATTTTTAAAATTCGGAATGATGTCAATGGGCATATATGAACATCAGATCTCTCACTCTCGTTCGACAGTAAATGGCAGGTTTTAGATTTATATTTATAACAAAAAGTCATGAGAGTTTCTTTTCAGGTTTCGCGGCATTTGCTGACATTGTTGGAGAAGTTGTCGAGGGAACAATAATGTTATTGTTTACGTTACTGGAGCTCGCGAGATTTTCAGAGGAAGCATTTTCGGTGGATATTCTTCATGAAACGGCCTAGGAATCTGACGGACATTGCTTCTTCACGGTAACTTGTCGACTTTGGTGCGTTTTCTGTGAGGGCACTCATGGTGTCGCAAGTGACTGAGCGTTAGCATAGATCTGGTTCTCCCATTTCCGAAGGGTGCGACTAATTGGATTCCGAAGCTCGCTTTGTGTTGGGGAGAGTAATTCCTGCAGGTCATCGCCATTCTCTAACAATCACATTTCTTCAACGTATGGATGAATGTTTTCTTTCAGAATTGTCATTGCTTAAAGAGGAAAGTAGAAGAGATGGAAGCGTTGCAATATGAAGACTATGAAACAGCGTAAGATGCGTTGGGGATTATGCGTCTTTTGCTGAGGCAAGGGTGTCGGTGAGCCATTGTTTTTTCTTTCTTAAGGTTCTTTTTTGGCATTGATCTTCGATCCGCACGAAAAAATCACAAGAGCAGCTCCATGGTCCTCAAGGACAGAACCCGTTGCGTTTCTGTTGGCTATTCAGATAAGTTGTAAGCTGGAAATCGTTGTAAATTACCCGGATATTGGATATTGGAGCGGATTACGACTAATAATCATATGTGCCTTCTCAAAGAGTTTGCGATGGATTCAATCTTTTCCTCCAAGCGTGAATTCCGAACTGCCAGGATACCGTCGCATCCGTTTTCTGGTTCACTTCCGCGATCATTTGTAAGAATTCTTTCTGATTTAGGGTCACAAAAATGTGTCATCGAATATTTGAACTAAGGAGATCGAACATGCGGCGTACATTACTTCGTAAGACTTAGCTCAAATTTTACGCAGACGTTTATAAAGCTGCAAATTTTTTCCTCAACGATCAAGAATAACAAATAAAGAATTCAAGGAATTTTATTGAAAAAAATCTCGCGATCATAATATATTTTATAGATCTGAATCCATAAAAATCTTCAAGCTAAAGAACCAGATGTACGTAAAGGGATAAGGATATTAAATTTTGAGTCTATAAGCTTGCAAGATAGAAGGAGTCGACAGGACGACTGATTTAGCTCTGCGTAATATTTCTCATTGTCAATCCAAACAAGAATCCAGACGGAAAATGAACAATTCGGCTTTATCGTTATGTAACTATCCTTGAATTTTCTAACCACCTTCGCGTCCGGTTTTCAGTTTTACGGTGTTGCGTAACATTTACTGGCATCGTGACCCTTGGAGATGGCTTTTCCGCCTTTCATGTCAGATGATCAGACCGTAGTGAATGTTTATTCCCAACTGTCGAAGAATTAAAATAGATGTATAATGGCTCGGTATTCAAGAAATATGTTCGAGATTAATGTATTAAGGTTTCTTTTCACTCGCAGTTTCGCAAAAAGAATATTTACCGTTTTATAGATTAGATTGGGAGGAAAACATACTCTTTTTAATAAACGAGACAGGTTGGTGTTAACCGATAAAAAATTTGGAACTTATTGGGAGTTCATGGTTGAGGTAGCAAGCTTGTTTCGAGCGAACAGTACAAACATTGCTCGCTAGGTAGCAGGATATGTTGTGCAGACTAACATGCCATCTGTAGAGGAAATTAGAACAACGTGTAGAAATTTAATAATTGTGGTAGGTGTGGTGAAAACGTAAACATGGGAATCTAAAAAAAATATTAATAGTTAGTCAACAAGATGTTGAAATAGATTTGTATCAGTTTTCTCTCCCACCCTTTCTTTCTTTAAATTAAGTGGTCATCTCCTTTAAATTGTGTCAAAGATTCCTATCCCTTCTCCACGACTGGTAATCACATGGCAGAAATGATTGTACATGATTAGGATTTTTCACGTCTCAAATCATTTGAGATAGTTACATGTGTGCGGTTGCACGTCTTTCTGGGCGAAACGTTTAATTTTAAGACTTGGAGTAGGCAGAGGAAACAGCCAGGTAAGCTTCAATCTGTAGGTTAGTGTGGTAGGTTATAAGGTAACGAATCGATGCATGCCATCATGTAGGTCTTGCACGTCAATAATTTGGCATCTGCTGAAACATGACATGTTTGCTCCATATGACTAGTTGCCCCTGCATTTTATGAAATACTAAATATGACGTTTGTAGGTGTCATTTTGGCCGATTAATGCATGCTGTTTTAAAATGTAAAAATTCCATAAAATATGCAAATAATTTTATAAAATATTGCTTTTATCGAAAATCTGAAAAAAATCATGTAAGGAATTACATTATTCGGCATTTATTGATGGAAAAATTATCATGAGACATAACGAAGTTTGTGGTGTATTCATACCTTTTATATTGTTATATTAATTTTTGAAAATACATTTTCAACATTGAAAGAAAATGGTTAATTTTTCTTTAAACATAACTTAGTAGTGTATGGAATAATGAGGAATCTTTCTCTAATATTTTATATGCATGATGTAGAGTTTGTTTTTCACGCAGGTAATTTTCATATTGTACTAGCAGACGATAGGATTCATTACTGTAATGGGAAACCCATTGCTTAACTTCCTGCTTCAGTCACAGGAATAGAAACCAGCGCTAGATATTTTTTTGATAAAAACGAGTTCTGAAATTCCTAGAGCGAGGCAAAAATAGTTGGCTTACTTAAGGTAGTTTTATGAAACTTGTTCCAGCTCATGAGATTTTAAATATAAACTTCGACTAGCTACTGATGGCGAAGTGCTAACCATTCTTTTTGTTTACTTTCCAAATCTATGCACACTTCAAGTGTGCATAATGCATGCTTCAAGTGAAAATTTAAAATAGAAAATATGACATGAGAAATCTACAAGTGGTTACTTCACTTGGGTTTGCAGCGCCCCGAATTGCTATTAGGATTCAGTACTATTGCAGTACTAGCTTCGTACTCGTATAGGCCATTTTGTAGACCAAGTTTTAGTACCAGTTAAGAGTAGCGCAGTAAAAGTTTGGGTTCATATCATCCAAGCCGTTCGTTTTATGGAGGCGTGAATTTGGTTTTGAGTAGGATATTAATTTTTATCTCTGTGAAGTACAGATTTCCCGAGAGCTAACCCTTTGATACGGGAATTATCTCCGAGTAAAGACGTCATCGTTTGCCCTCCTTTGAAAGTCAGATTAATAAGAGCGTTACGATTGACAGCAGCGTGAGAATGATCTCCACACGGTATTTAATTCGCGGACGTGTGTTTAGCTTGCCTGCCTTCCACAGTTGTCGGAAGAGAGGCGGACCAAGAGGTACCACGTCGAGTGTTCACTTACAAACCAGAAAGATGACCAACCAAAACTGCTCTTGCAAGTGTGTGACTCTAGACAACCTGAATCCATGCATTAAAACCATGGAATATGCTGTCCGTGGCCCTTTGGTGATCAGAGCCACGGAAATTGAGAAGGAGTTAGAGAAGGTAAGGAGAGTTTCTTAGACTTCGGAGCGAGTGGTTTTCTCGTTATTCTTGAAGTTTCGTCTGCATTTTTACCATACGGTGACCTCTCATCGTTTTTCGGGATAGTTTTTATTCATTATGACCCGTGACCTAGTAACAGAAGTCCATACGCTCGGCCGTCGTAGCATTTCCGTGTATTGATTATTGTGCCAGGTCACGGATGTTTTCGTGTACGTTTACGGCGACAGCACCTTTTAGCTATTATTATCGTATATTTATTTCGATTTTAATTTCATGGAAAAACCAAGCGAGGAAATTAAAGATAAAGTTTTAATTTTCTCGCCGCATTTTCAATTTATGCGCATATTCTGCGTCATAGTTAATTTGGTTGTTATAATAGTAAAAATTGGTGTGTCGTCGCGCGAAACTTTTAATTTTCGTAATATTTCGATTCGATTGACGTATTTACGGATTTCTTATTTTTATTCTCGTGAACTTTTCTCTACGTGTTACATATGTGTACACTTCGAATCCGATAACTTTTCTTACATCTTTATCGAAAAATATTTGCACCTTTTATTTTGCAGGGCGTGAAAAAACCGTTTGACCAGGTGATAAAAGCAAATATCGGCGATTGCCATGCTATGGGACAAGTTCCTATTACGTTCATTCGACAGGTAAGTTGGATGCTCTGGGGTTTTTTTATCGAGTCGTAGATGCATAAATTATCGAAAGTTAATGCAATACTCTGGTATGATTTTTAATTTTTCGAAATGCATGTTTATCACTTACATTTAGCATTTTGATAAAATATTTCTATTCCTAAATTTGTTGCATATTTTCGAAATTTCTCACGATACCACATTGCGTCTCTCCCCAGGTGTTGGCTCTTGTATCGTATCCACCCCTCCTAGACAGTCCTGACTTTCCTGACGATGCAAAGTCCAGAGCTAGGGCCATACTGAAAGCCTGTAAAGGAGGAAGTGTTGGTTAGTTGCAAGTTACTCTTATCGGTTACTCTCTTGTACTAGATGTTTGAAAAATCTGCTCATTTCCTTCTTTTAAATACAATGAAAGTTTTTTTAAAAGTATTTTGGCTTTTGTTGTTCTTTGGCATTTATTTGAATGAGTTTGTCATCTAGTTTTCTTAAAATATTTGCCTTCTCCCTTTTTACGTACAGGATCTTACAGTGACTCTCCTGGAATTGAGATGATTCGAAAGCATGTTGCAGAGTACATACAGCGTCGAGATGGAATTCCATCCAACTATCTTGACGTAATACTCAGTGCAGGAGCATCTGATTCAATTAAGGTTTGTTTAATCCAAATTATAGGTAATTTTCTAGGCCAGTCTCCCATTTTCCCCATTTTAAAATTACCCAATAGTAGACATCAGGGAATGTAACTTGGTAAAAGAAAGAATATTCTAAGAGGGTTAAATTCCATTACCTTCCCATTTTCTCCATTTTAAAATTACCCAATAGTAGACATCAGGAAATGTAACTTGGTAAAAGAAATAA
Source organism: Ladona fulva (assembly GCA_000376725.2). Lineage (NCBI taxonomy): Eukaryota > Metazoa > Arthropoda > Insecta > Odonata > Libellulidae > Ladona > Ladona fulva. Next base: position 266,239 of record KZ308276.1, read on the forward strand.
TATTCTAATAGGGTTAAATTCCATTACCTTCACCCCTTCAAAGTTTCTCATGCAGGTACATCTATGTAGGAATGAGACTATATATTCACAACCAAATTAACCAAATTTAAAAGCAGTTTAGATCTCCCAAGCCACTTCATCATTGGTATGTTCCACATAAATGAGGCAGATCAGTTTTATTGGAAAATTTGATGTCCTTAGTTAAAAACGTTTTCACTTATGAAATAGTGGTTTGTTCAAAAAGTTGCTTTGCTGTTTATGCAAACTCACTATTAATTTAAAAATTTTATTTATTAAAAACAATAACAATAAATGTATTTCTAGAAATAAGTTAATACTAATGCTCAGAATGAAGAAAACTGACCCTTGAAATGACCAAGTGGTTAACTGCAACTATGGCTTAAAGATTTTTTAAGTCACTACCTTTAACCTGTCAATGCTTCATTTTATCCTGCCACTTATAGGATTCTAAGGAGTTCAAGGTGGTTAAGCTCTGCTGAATAAATCATCCTCCTCTCTATGAAAATGGATTGTTGAAAGTTCCATTCCAATTTGTATGGTTTCCCTTTCAATTTCAGTTATTTTTTTTGGGTTTTCACGAGGAAAAAATCGTTGGACAAAAAGCCCGTAAAAAGAATATTTAGGAGTTCTCTTTGCTCATTTAAATTCTTAAAAGTATTATGTGCCACTTCATAGATTTTCATTACTTATATGTTGCCATAAATTTAATTCCTCCAAGTATGACGAAACATTTGTGCTACCATTAGACTGTTGAAGCATAAACAACTATGGTTTTGTTTACTGCTTTAGCCTTGAATTTTTAGTGGTAAGAGGCTTGTCCTAACTGTAATTCATCAATTATATACTCCTGGTTCCAATTGATCAAAGTGTGTTTGGATATTAGCACATCTAAGTGATGCTAAATTGGTCAACTGGTTGAATGTTAACGTAGCTGGAGTTGGTTACACTTGTACTTAATGGTGTGGAGGGTTCTGATTGGTATGAGTGGATGATGAAGCTCTAATCATTTGTGGAAACAGCTATTTTTTGTCGGTCAGACTTTAATTGAGTTCATACATACATTCCACTTGATCCCAAGATGCCCAAACAAGGAAAAAATCTATTCTTTGGTAAAGGGATTTTAATTTCTTTTTTACAGTTATGTAGATTTTTATACTATAAGTTTGTATCCTATGGATGTCATTTATTGATAATAAAAGTTTCAATTCATTCCTGTCATAATTATTTTATAGGGCTGTAAAAGTATAAAAGGTAGTATGCAAGTCTTCAATAATGTCAATTTTTTGCATCAGAACTGATTAAATGATGCTGTTTTCTTTTTTTCCACAGTCTGTCCTGAAGCTTTTAATTTGTAAAGTGGAAGGTAAAAGACCAGGTGTTATGGTTCCCATTCCCCAGTATCCTCTGTATTCTGCTACACTTGCCGAATTCCACATGTATCAGGTATTGTAATATTATGTCTTTTCTTTCAGTAGGATTTATATAATTTATAACCTTGTCACCTTTTTTGTTTACAAAATAAAACTAAATGTTAAAATGGTATTGGTAGAGAAAATTAAAATGCAAGTCAATCTTCTTGATTCTTTAATAAAATTTTAAGTCTCATGATTTTGCAAGCCAGTTTATTGCTTTTTGTGTAATTTTTGCATCAAAGATTTAATTCATTTAGCTGATAATTTATTCTTATTATTTGTGTGAAGTTTTATTGAAGGAATAGGTGAAGACATGTTTATTCACTCTTTATGAATTTTTTTCAATTGTATGATTAATTTTAATAGTTCCAAGCTATAATTATTTACCAATATATTAATAATAGGTTTGAAATATTTTTGGCAACTTACACCTAAGTAGGGTCAGATTTTCCATTAGAATGAAATGAAGCAAAACATGTTAGATGTAAAATTTACATTTGCATTTTTCTGGTTGTTTTATACAAAAAAAAACCACGGAAGTGGGCATTCATTAATGTTTACTGTTACATGTAAGTATTTAGAAACAGCACGAACCACATTAGCAAGGTAAGTATCTATAAATATGGGGTTTTATTTTGAAGATGTGAATGACTAGGTTTTGCTTTATCATAGTCTGCAATTTTTTGCAGCTTTGGTATCATTTGAAATTAATACTAATGCAAAGAATTGAGTCACTTTAATGACATATGTGATACTTAAAGACACCATTTTCAACATTTACTATCCATCTTTTACAAATTTGCTAGTTAAAACTAAAGTTTTCTATCAGTTCTATCTAATTCTATCTTTCTGATAGAATTCATAAAATGTTATCTCAAGAAACATATTTCTTGATATATCATTTCACTTCCATAAAATTTGTTATAGTATTCTACTTTCACCAAAATCTTTTCCCGAACATTCTGTATCAGATTTGAAGAAAAAATCTATTTTTCAAAGCATTTAACCTCATGGTAAAGGTTGTAAATGAAGAAATAGAAGTTAATTCAAGAATTCAAGAGATATCTGATAAGGAAAATACCTCATTCCTTTACATATCTTATCAGGCATAAAATAGTAAACAAGGGTGTTAATTGTTCTGATTGTTCCACTCTTTCCTTATTTTCAAGGTTGCCCCATGAAATCAATGGCTTCCTTTTTCATGTATCATAAACTTAGCTATGCAAACATTTCATCATATTTTGCTGCGTGAAGTGGTATTGGGGGAAAAAATCTCACTGTTTGAAGTAGTAAGCTTTACTTTGGGACTGGTTTTTCATTTCATGTACGAGATAACATTATCATTTCTGAGATTTCATTATAGTTGTCTTCTTTTATGAGCCAAATTTTGTAGTTTCATCATTGGAATTTTACTGCATTATAGGCTCTATTTAATGGGTTGATATGAAGAAATTGTTTTATAGTGATTGCCAAATTCTCTTTAATTGGCAGTTTGACTATTTCTAAAAGCTCTTGAACATCAGCCAAAAACTATGATCATTTTATATGATTAATTTTTTCATTTAATATGTTTAACAGAAATTATCTAAATAGAAGGAATTGAAATTATAAAGACACAAAAAATCGCAATCAGGGGCTTTATTTCATTTGATAACATGGGATGAACTAAAACTCTCTTCATATTTATGAGAAAGTGGTGTAATTATATGTTGGCATAAGTATTACTATCAAAGTAAGGTCAGCTGTATCATTGGAGGTAGATTATCTTTGTATAAAGGATGCTGTTTATAGAATGAATTTATGTTGTAGCTGCATTGGTAAAGAGAAGAGTTCAACATACCAGAAGCATCAGATTTCTTCTCAGTGTCTAATTTAAGTTGTAACACAAAACATCTCATATAACATAAATTATCAATAAACTGTAATATATAATAGATAATAAAATATCAATCTATCATTCATCATGAAACATACTCATTGTCATTTACATTTAAAAAACAAGATACATTGGAATATATGTTTCATTGCAAGGTATTAGGATATTAGGGATGTTTTTCACCAAGAATATCTTGCCATTACAATTTCATAATTTCTTAGTTCTTAATGAAACTGTGTATTTACAGCTAAGGTGTTGTGTCAACTAAAGTTAATGTAATAATACAGTGAACTCCCAATTATCTGTTTTAATTAAGGAATTCAATTCATTGTTTTATTTCGGACTGAAAATTTTGATGTTTGCCTTGAAAATATTTAAAATGTAGTTTTTATAAGCTGAATATTAATCATAAGTCATACATCATAAAAACATAACTGTAATTTCATTTTATAAATCTCTGTATAACTGTGGTATTTTATTGGAAATTTTATGCAGAGCTCCCTGACTTAAGTTGGTGTACTTCATTCCTTATTTCTCAGATTGGGTACTACTTGGATGAAAGCAAGCAATGGGGCCTTGATATCAACGAGCTACAAAGAGCATTAGATGAAGCAAGGAAAGAATGCAATCCACGTGCCATAGTTGTCATAAATCCAGGCAATCCAACTGGTAAGTCACACATGCTTTGAGGTAATTGCTTCTCATCATAAATCATTTCTAACTTATCATTGCCAAAATCATGAGGCATTATTGATGCTTTTGAAAAGTTTTTGAGATATCTTTTAGAAAGAGTATTGCCATCCATTATATCCATTGCATTGTAGAGTTGATGTAATTTTGTGAAATTATTATATAAAGCTTAGGAACCTGTTGGTGGAGTGGTTAGAATCCTGGTTTTCAATTCTGCAGTCTTCAGTTGATAAGTGTAAAGGAGGACTTACCACTTAGGCCCTCAATTTTGAGGTGAACATTTTAATAAATTAATCTTCCAAGGACTATTACTGTGGTCATAAACGTAAGCTGAAGTTGGCTAACGTATGCATGCCTTGAAGTTTGAAACACACTTTTTTGGCTTTTTTTAACACTTGCAATGTGTTTAGGTAGATATCTTGACTTCATTAACAGCCATTTTAATATCTTTGTACCATATCTATGATCAGAATTTGATGTTTTTCTCATGTGTTTTCCAGGTCAAGTGTTGTCAAGGGAGAACATTGTGGAAATTCTCAAGTTTGCACATCGAGAGTCCTTGTTAGTTTTGGCTGATGAGGTTTACCAGGACAATATATATGCCGAAGGAAGCAAGTTCTTCTCATTTAAGAAAGTCATGACTGAAATGGGACCACCATACAGTGATATGGAACTGGCTTCGTTCATGTCTTGCTCAAAAGGTATGTGTTAGTTTGCCTATAAAATTCTGGATTATTTGATCATTTTTCTAATATATACATCTTTAAATTGATGCTTCAGGATAGCTTTGAATTATTATTAGCAGTAATGTTAAAAGTGCTTAAAAGTACTAGCTCAAGTCATTTTGCACAATTGAGCTCCCCTTTGACTTGGTACTTGCAGATGTAATTTATGTAATGCTACATCAATGAGCATTATAAATGCATCATGGTTCATTTCTCTGAATTAAATTCTTATTTAGATGTAAAACTAAAGCACGAAGAAAGTATGCATGTTGAAAAGTTGGTATGTAGGTATGTATGGTTGGTTGTAAGTTATGGTACCACCGTATATTAAACATTTTAAGTACTTTGATTAAAAAATTAAAGTTATAAACTAAATGTGGTAAATTAAAACTCTTTTAGCTCTCAATAGTTGAGAATTTGGATTTAGAAGTTCCAAAAATAATCATCAGTATTAATCCACTGTAATTACCTTAGTTGTGCTTATAAGTTACAGAAAAATCTTGATTCTAATTATGCTTAAATATGTAATAAACCAATATCTTAAATTAAAATTTAGGGATCTACCTAATATTACTATGAATGTCTTTTGTAGAAAACTGAAAATGAAATAAAGTTATGCTCAAATTTTGAATTTTTTTATAAAATCTTTCTCTAACAATCATTTTCAACAGTGAAAGAAAAAATGGTCTTGCTGATATGAAAAAAAGATAAAATCTTGATGATCAAAAGATAAATGTTCATGTTTGTCTCATCAGTAACTATGAATTCACAAAGCAAGAGTTTGTAAATTGATGTAGTAGCACATTATACTGAGCCTTAGTGACAACTGTTGCTACACTGTATAATGGAACATTGGTCTTCATGCCAGAGGAACGTCTGGTACCTCAAGATAATTTAAAATAATGTATGCTTGTAGTTTTAGAGGAGCATTTTAAAGAAGAATACAGTGGCACCAAAACTTATGTACTTAATTAGATCCTGTTCAAAGTTCACATCTCGCAACTTAGTTTTCCATGAAATATTTTAATTTTTTCAGTTTGGTTCTCAAAATTAAGTTTGTGCTCAGAGGTCAGAATGGAGTGAGAAAAATGTTTGTATGTAGAGAGGTTTCTTAATATATCATATATCACTGTATATGAAAATTTCTCATATATCACTGTATGAAAATTTTGGATTACTAGGGAAATTCATAAATTTCCCTTTTCTTATGCTTTTTCCCTATGAGGATTTCTTAAAAACTACACATTTCTTTTATTATCTTCAGTTTATTCTCATAATCCTTCTACATTTTAGTAATTTTTTGATCAGAAGCAATTATTTCTGCCATTTTCTTGTTAGATGTTGTATAATTAACAAATTCAAAATGAATGTATAAAGTTTCCAAGGATCTATATTGCTATCAATCCTAGTATTTTTAAGTATTTTGATATCGATAAATTATAACTTCCATTTTAGGCCCTTGGCACTTCTCCCTCTCTTAACCCCACATTTATATGAATGAGAAGTCATTATCATAAGAAACATTTAAGCAAATTGTATAGAGTTTTAGATTTGGTGGTCATCAATTTACTCCTTACTGTTTATCAGTTGAGAATATAGAATTGGGTATGTTTAAGTAGATCTGATAATGGATTACCAGAAGCTTTAAGTATACATAAATATTGGCAAGCTTTTTTTCACTTGCATGTTTATTTTAACCTTAAATTTCAGAAAATCTGTGGTACATTTTCTTTTCTTCTCTTTCTCATCTCACATCCACAGCCTAAAATTTTCAATTCCTTTGCTTTAAAGGTTATATGGGGGAGTGTGGTCTTCGTGGTGGGTACTCTGAGGTTATCAACTTTGATCCTGATGTCAAAGCTATGCTTCTGAAGAGCATCTCTGCTATGCTATGTCCCACTGTTCTTGGACAGGTGAGAATTGTTGCAGGTTACCTTCTAAGTGACTTTGAAGATCTAATTTATTAATAATGATTAAGTTTCACTAACAGTATCTCATGGGTTTTCCAAGTCAATATTTGTTTCAGCATATCCAGTCAGTTAAGTAAAATAATCATTTGAAATTTGATTGAATCATATATAATGTACAAATTGGGATTTTTTCTATTTAACAGACTGTTATGGATGTGGTAGTGAACCCTCCTCAGCCGGGAGAGCCTTCTTATGATCAGTTTGCAACTGAAAAAGCTGCCGTGCTAAAGTCTTTGGCATTGAGGGCTAAAATGGTTGCCGACACTTTCAACAGTATGAAAGGAATCACTTGTAATCCAGTACAAGGTGCCATGTATGCATTCCCTCAGGTAAATCTCATCTCTGATGTTAATGATTCATTTTAAAGAAAAATGAAATACCATATCCAGGTTTCTTAAGAAACTGAAATAAGTGTTCTTATTTCACCTAATGGTTTGCAAAATAAGTAACCTAGTATTTTAGTTTATTGCTCTCCGCTGCTTGTTTAAACTTAGTTCCTATGATTTAAAGATCTTCAAGTTAATCTTGCATTCCTTTTTCATTATGTCTGTGACTCTGCTCATGACTAGAATTACAATTAACTCGCAGAGTTATTTTTGTCACTGGACAAAAGGAAACTGTTGTTGAGTTTTGGATTGTTTCAATTTTGCTTCCTGTGAAGTTTTACTAATTAGGAAATTAAAAATTTAAGAACAGAATCAACAGAATTTATAAGAAAAGAATCTTTGTAGGAATTGTTTGGTCCAGTATTTGTTTGATAATGCCCTCTTAAAATTTACTCTTAAAATATGTATGCAGAGTTAAAGAAAAATCTGTTTGTCACCATGTTAACATGTTATCAGCTTTTTTCCATTCAGTTCTGAAGTGACTAGAAAAAGCAGTGAGAATATCTTAAAAGTTGGGTGTGTTAGATAAAGTTATTTTATTCTTATTAGCACATTGTAACACCCTATCTCTGTTATGTAAGATTCAGCTGTTTTTGGCAACTTCGCTCAGAATTTCTCTTGAAAGCTCTCTGTGGGTGAAGACGTGCAGTTCAAATGTTTACCGAATATCTTAGGTGACTCAGTAGGTGTATGAAGGTAATAAGCAGTCCAGGCAGTGTTTCATGAGTAAAGAGAATAACTGAATACAGTCCTTGCAAGGTGATGTTCCATGTATTTCCGAAGTGATAAACAAATTATGATTGTTAGGCCTCTTCAAATTTATCTTTCTATTCAGACTAATACTTGTTGCTGATTCTATTCACTGAAAATGAATGCTGATCTGGGCAGGTTTTTGTTGAGCACGAGTTTCAGGATTTGACTTTTTTAGAATGTTCCATTTCAAACCTTGGAAAAACTTGTATTTCTGTTCCTTACTTCTGCAGTTTTATAAGTTATTAAAGTTCACTTATCCTTGGGAATATCTCAAAGAGCTGTGTTTTTATGGCCTGTGTCTGTTTAGAGAATTTTTTGTTAACTAATTAAACTGAATTTTTAAAAGTTTTAGTGCTGAAAAGGCTATCAGTATTTATGATTCTTTTATGTCTCATAAAGTGAACAATTCTATTCTATGATATCAGTAACTTAAATATAACTAACTTAGTAAAAATTCCTCTATCTCCCACTTTGTGACAGTTTGGTAAAAACTTGTTGCAGGAAAGAATATTTGTTACTATTGGAAGTGACATGTCTTCAGACTCTGGGAGTGTTATCTTACTTATTTTAAAATATAAAATTTTTATTATCAACCAATTATAGCCATCGAAATTATATTTCTGATAAAATATAAAATACTACTTGTATAATTAAACGATGTATTAATAACGGAAGTTTGCTGCTTTGTGTAGATATGCATCCAATATATGGGCACCTTGAGTTTCCAAGAGGTAATATAGTATGTACACTTGTGTGTATCTATCTTTATAAATGTCTTTTCTTTTGAAATATCTCATTTCATTGTGAAAAAGAAAACTGATAGTAGAGGGCATTTGATTTAAGAAGATAAATAGCTTTTAAAATGACTGCTCTAAGGTTCTAGCACTTAGATACATGTATACTTTTTTGATGTAGAAAATAGAAAAATTTAAAATCGTTAACTGCCTCCTTTGAAGCTCATCTAGTCTCATACTTAGTATTGTATAATTCTTAATAATCGGCAACTTTCTTTGAATTCTGAATAGCTCTGATTAAATATATAAATTGTCAACTTCCTTGTAATACAGTTTTGCAGAAAATGAGGCCATAACCTGTTATGGTTGGATATTATTACTCGAAGAAAAGGTTTATTTAATTTTGCGAATCATATCTCTTTGTTAAAGAGTGTCATCTCTTACATCTTTTATTAATTGTCAGTTATCCGAATAGTGGGACAGTAGTAGTTTTATTTTAAAAGTTAATGCTTCCAATAATTTTTTCAAGGACTTGTTTATTAATATGTTTTTTGGTATTAACATTATAATGATAATCTTTCCAGTTGACCACCTGACTTCAACCATTGTTTTTTATTTCTTGTGCTTTACTTTTTTATAGATCCATCTTCCTCCTAAGGCTATAGAGAAAGCAAAGTCCCTTGGACAGAGTCCTGACACTTTTTATGCTTTTCAGCTTCTTGAAAAAACAGGCATTTGTATCGTACCTGGCTCTGGGTTTGGGCAGAAACCAGGCACATATCACTTCAGGTATGCAGTTTGATAACAAATGAATTTAAACTATTTGTCAGCTGTTTGTGAGAAGTTTCATGAATCTATTAAAGCAGCTTGATCTTAATGCCCTATTTAAAAAATATCTTTTCATCATTATGAAGTTAATTAATGATTTGTTATCGTTCCATATATTTGTTGAGCTTAGATCATATTTACTGAAAGACTGAAGTTTTCTGAGTTAATTTCCATTTGTTTCCAGCTCTAGGAAACATATTAGGTATTTTTGGCTGTAAAAATATCCAACACTTAAAATTTGACTAAATAATTGTTCAAAACATACAAAATTGTTTCATATTTATATAAATAGGTGTACAGCTATTTAATGTTTTTGCATTCAGTGAATATTCATTCTGTCTTGTGTTGGTAATTCTATAAATAATTTTCACTAGCAAGAAAATTCATGAGAAGTCATGGACTGCCAATCTTTTTTTACAGTAACAGAGAAAGTGGTTTGCAGTGGCAAACTTTTTCTAAAAGTCATTCTCTCTTTAAGAAATCTGCAATAGTGAGACTAGAGAAACTAAAGAAATAGTTTGATCACTTGGGTTTTACTTCCCTTGCTAATGAAGTTTTCATAGTGGCTAGGAAAATTTGAAAGTATTTTTTCTGTTCAATTCTGACCAGAATGGTTCATCCTAGTACATAGTTTTAATTTTCAATAGGAAAGAGCATATCTATTAAAACTGATTTATCCATGTTTGCTTTTTAATAAGCCATTTTTAAGATACTTCTGATGACAGTTAACAAACAAACATAGAATATGAAGTCAAAATTTATTTAATGGATTTACTAGCTTGCCTTAGTGAAAATATTTTCTGATCCATAGGAAGTAGTTAAATAGGTACTCTGTTGTATATTCTTTTGACAAAATTTTAGTTCAATGCATATTTATGAAGGATTTCAATGTAGCGATGCATTTATTTTCAGGACTACCATTTTGCCCATGCCTGATAAACTGAAGGTAATGCTGGAAAAACTAAGAAAGTTCCATGATGGATTTTTAGAAGAATATAAGTAGGTATGAAGATGAGCTCTGCTAGTTACTGCTAGGTAAAACAATCTGCATCTATGCGAAGGTGTTTGCATGAAGAATTAGTAGTAACAAAGAGATTTAATTAGCATTATTTGAATATGATATATAGCTCAAAAAGTAACAATAATCTTTTCCGCATGACAATATGGTCATATGTGCTTGTGATGTGAACTGTAAAAATGTAAATAGTTCTTATAGAAAGCTAGTAATGCATAGGAAGGTCTGATGTTGATATTGATATGTACCTTGAGATTAAATCTTCCATGAAACGAACAAATGATTGCTATAGATGATGCATCTGTACTTGAGATTAGGAGCTGAGATGAATCTTATTGAATCTGGCTCAGGGTTTGGAAAAGTGTAGCTTCACACAAACAATCATCACAAATGTATGATAAGTATTGATTTTTGTTTTATTGTTTTACTATGCCTAATTGTTTTAATGACTTTTGATATGTTAGAAGCTGATGAGATATTTTTATAGAACTTGTAATATAAGAGAGATTTTTGATATTACATTGGTATTTTGGATCTTTTCTAAAGGGTCAGTGGTCGCCTGGCCATTGAGATAGCCATATATATATATATTAGTTGGACAACTCTAAAAGTGAATTGTTATTAGGCATCACATATTGTTTCTCTTTAATATATATACATGCTGTCAATTAAATGCAGCATTTTTAGATCAGTAATTCTTTTCCCCTTTCTAAGGTTCTTCATCATATGTAAATATTATCTCATATTCATAATTGTTAAATGCATTTAAATGAGCAATTGCAGTTAAGAGTTAAAATATTTAGTTCATTGAGAGGTAAATGAATTACTGTGGACAATTCCATATGGGCGCTGGATGCCAATTTTTAAGGGATACATTACAAATTTCCTACTGGTAGTATGTTTTAAAGAAATTTTATTGTGATAAATTGCTGGTAATTTATCATTCATGTAAATAATCATACGTTTTTAGAACTTTAAAGGAAACAACATATCTTTCCTGGATTTTTTTATCCACTGTTCATGAGAAAAATTGGGAGGTTTTTAGAAAGTTTGGATGGATGATAAAAGAAACTTCAACTGGGTAAACTATTCGTCGATCTTTGTCTACTTAGACTCCAGTATTTTCTTGGTCTTGTTTTTGACATGAATGTATATTAATAATGGTCTACGCACTGTTAATTATTGCACAAAAGTGATAATCCTGTTGTTGGTTTGGTCATAACCATTTTATTAAATAAAAATCATATTGTTTGCACAAATCTGATATATTGCCATTGGTACCTTGGCTATAAATATTTTTAAACCAAATGTGATACTATCTTTAAGAAAGTAATTCAAAGTACTTACCTTTATAAAGAATTGTGATGATTTAGACATATTATTTTCTTCAGTTTGCAACATTAGCTGCCATTAGTGGTAATTTTAAATTTTTTATCATTTAAAAGTTAAATAGCTAAAGATGTGTATCAATTGCATATTATTCAATAAATGACTGATTCGGCTAAATTTGAGTAAGAGTACCAAGATGCACAAATATATTATTGGAATAACATTTGTAATTTCTCAAATTTGTGTGGTAAAATTTTTTAATCATGAGTAACTTTCCAAGGAGCATGTTATTCTTACCTTGACCAAGAACTTAATTTTCCTATTTTAAATATGGTGTGATTTAATTGAAACATCTTTGGTTGGTAATATTTAAAAAATAAGTATATTTCACTTTTATCTAATGTTGCAAATTATTTGTTTTGCTTCTAAAGCGAACAGGTGCTTTTACTTACTTGTCACCAATAAGAATAATTTTGGCCAGTATTATATTTAATGTTAAATTTTTTAATGAAATTAAGAGATTATGAAATTTATATGCATGCATACATTGTCAGATATTGTTTTTAGTAGAAATTCGATCATGCCCAAACTTAAATTCATGAAATGAATATTGTTCCAATTTATGCACATTGTTTATATTCACAAAATGAACTATTAATTGTGTATAATTTATGGCAGGAAACAAAATTGCAATATTAGGATGTCAGTTTGTATTAGGTAAAAGCTATAATGCATAGTTTTCATATTGACCTTTTCATTGGTTACTATTCGTATATCCCAAATAATGTATGAGTTATCATATGTTATCTAATACTTTTCATCTCATGAATGTAGAAATTATAACATGTCAAATAGTTAGTCATCAACAGAGGCCAGTAACACAGGGAAGAAATCTATGTTGATATTCCTTATCAGAGAAAGAAGCAAGGCCAAAATATTTTACTCCAAAAAATGATTGTTACTGCTACAAAGTGTATCCTCTCTGATTGGATGAAGACAGAAATGTTGAAATATAAATGAGTTAGGAGTAATATATAATTTAACTGCCCTCATTGTCAATTAATTATGAAATACTGTGATGGGTTCTGTTTGTTTGCTCTTAAAAAGAGAATATTAATTTTTTCCCAGAGAAGGAAGTTGAAGGAAAACAATTTGCCAAAATGATAATTTTATGGATACCTTTATTAACATCGATAATTTGTTATAAATATCCATGTATGACGTTGAAGAGTTGATATTGTTCATAAATTAAAATGAGGAATTGATATTTATAAAGGACCATCCTAACTCTTTCATAATGTACCTGTAGTCATCAAGTTTTCATCTGTTGCACCTGTTTTAATAAAAGACGTCCAAGACTGAGAAAGCAGTGTAGAATTGCATAACTGGTAGAAAATTGGACTGTGAACCTATGATATGCATGCCCCACAGGGATCAGGAATTGTTAATCTGCAAATTATAGATAAATCCTTAGTTGCTTGGTGTTCAACTGGTATCAGAATATACTTTCAAATTTCTTAAAAGATTTTTGGTAGGTATTTGATTTGAGCATCTTGAAACTTATGATGGAGGGAGGTATCTCAAGTCTTCCAAATTTATTATATACTTTAAGTTATCAAATTATTGTTTTGGAATGCAGACAATCTTTAGATTCATCATTGGTGTATTATTTTCAATTTTTTAAGTGTAGTTCCTAACCAAGTTGTGTTTTAGTTATAATGTCGTTTGAAAGAAATGATGGTTAGCTCTGTGCAAATATGGTGACTACACTGTGAAACTACTGCAATTATTTCATTCCATTAGCATTGATAAACTTGCATTGCTCATATATGCATTCACATATGCGTTTGTGGTGTGTGTTTGTAACAGTTAGATTGACAAAGCTTGCTGGAAGAGAGTGTTGTTGTCAGTCTGATGATAGAATGTCAGGTTAATCGTATTTTGTTGAAATTGTCTAGAGTAATTAATTCCATCCTTTGCTTTGAGCAGAAATGTGGTTATGAACAAATTCAGGGTCTAGAGTAAGTTCTGGTGTGTATTTGAGACTAATATCAGTACTAACATAGCTTTACTGTACTTGAGGCAATCAACTAATTAGGATGTTTAGATGGTTTTATCATAGCCATAGCTTGAATGAAAGCTTGTGCTTGCTTTGTCATACCATAAGAAACCTTTGTTAAAGGTTATAGTTGGTTACTGGTGTTGAAAAATTACTTGTAATTCTCTGTAATTTTCTTATTCATGCTTGCTTCATTTCAAATGTTAATGAGTAGCTAACAAAAAAATTTGGGTTTTAAGATGGTTGCAATTTTTCTTATAATTGTAATTTCTATTCTGGTGAACATACTGATATTGATATTTCATTTGAAAATGCTTTTGGTATTTTATTCCAACTTTGTGAAGATGTTTTGAATTCATAAAATGTATTTAGCATTTCATTTTTCATCATGTTAGCCCATGGTTATCCTATGTTACACAAGAGGCAAGTCTTAACAATTAAAATCCTATTGTCCTAAGTGCCTAAGGGATGTTGGCAATGTATTGACAGAAAGGATATGGGTGGTTTGATCAGTTTTAGCTAATAAAGGACAAATATAATGTGGACATGTGGCTTTTATTTCAAGAAGAGGTGAAGACTCAAATTTCTATAAGCATCATTGAGATTTTCCAGTAATAGTAAGCACCTCCAAGGTATGCTAAAAAATTTCTCTGTGATACCATTTAAACTTTAAATCTTGAGAATCAGTGTACATTTTATAAATATTTTGAGTTGTATAACTTTTCAAGTCAGAATTTCTTGTAATAATATAGTAGTATTTAGTTATTTTTGAGCATTATTTTAAGCAATTTCTGTTGCATTTATATGATTCCAGATTCATTGTTGTTCTATTTGGAAGTTTGCTTTGGATTTCTTGTTTATCAGAAGAAAAGAATGACAGGAATCCCCATCTTCCTTATTCTGTACTGTTCTTTCTCAACCCAAAACTTTTATTTAATGGAAGCATAGGAAAATACTGCATGACCTAGCAAGATGTGTAGTAGAAAAGAAGGTAACATTATTTTCTTGTTAACTAAGGTAATTAATCTTTTTAGACAAAGCTTTTGCATCATGTGAAGGGTTTCAGAACTTATTAGAGTATTATTCTTCCATAACCTGGGAAATAATTATTACCTAAAATGTATGTAAAATTGTTATACATCCAAGAATGAAATATAAATTATCTTAAACAAGAGTAGAAAGAGTGAAAAAGGTGTTTAAGCTACCTAATCATTGTACATGACCAACTATCTGTCACATTCCTTGAGGGGGCATGCCCACCAGTTTGGAAACCACTGCATTTAGCTCTATAAAATCTGAAAGGAATGTTAATGCCACTGTAACATTTTCCATCTCATAATTGCTTGTATGAACAAAAAATGTGCCAAGGACTTATTTCTCAGAGGATGAAAATATGTTGAGACCCTTTGCAATAGTTTTCTATCAATAGGGCAGGTTCCTAGAAAAGGAATAGTTGGAGCTATTGTTAAGTGAGTGAGTATAAAGAAAAATTACATCTTAATTTATTATGTTCTTCATAAAATTTTATTGAATTGATCCTTGATCAATAGAGAACCTCTATCACAATGAATTTAATTTAATCTGCAAAATCATGTGTCTAGTTATTAGGCTATTTGAGAAAGGGTAGAACAGTTCCATTTTGAAAGGCAGTTCGAAGTAAGGGGCTGAAAAACTAGAAAAACATTGAATCTATAACATAATGGTCACAGTCAAGAAGGAAGAGATTTAATAACTATGCACAGTCATATGCTTTGGAAAGAGTGGAGGTAAAAAAGTCAAGTGACTAAGACTATATCTCAAGTTCCAACTTGGAACTTGAGATATAGTCTTAGTCACTTGACACTTAACAATAGCTCCAGCTATCCATTTCTAGGTGGGTGCTCTGACCAAATCAGCCATCATGCAGAGCAACCTCTCTTCATTCTTAGAGAAAGTTTGTAGGGAAAGCAATTGATGACTGATGGCACATTTACAGGCACAGTAGTTCATGAAATTGACTTTTGAGGGGATGGTTGTCGGCTAAATATTTATCCACCTTCCATTTAGAGCAAAGGATGAGGAAAACAATGAGCATTAAAGGATTTAAGTAGTGTTACATCCATCCACAAGAAGTAGCAAGAGCACATCCCAAGAAACAGTAAGATATGGGTTCAAGTCAGAGCTGTAAAAGACTTTTGCACTTTCTTTTTTTCCTTAGGTGATTTTAGAACAGTGACACTTTCTAATCGAGTCTGCTTCCAGTGTAAGCATTACCATCATCCTTTGAATTTCCATAGAGAAAGTATTCACGTTAGGTTCAGTTTCCTAGCTTAGTAAAATATCATGTACTTTAGGTTCAGAATAAAACAAGACATTTTGGACAACCATTTTATTATAATAAACAGTAAAAAGTACACTCTATCACAGCACTAAACATTTCCTTCATTCAGTAACATGAATTGAGCTGCCCTAGTGTGTCCTTCACCATTAACGAACAGTAATAAAATATTGTACGTGTCATTTATTTTATTTTGAGCTGTATGTGTTGATTTGCATTTCACATCAATGATTACACATCGTGTAATAAAAAACAATTGCTGTGAGAAAACAAATGGTAAAGTGGGAGTACAATGCTTGCTAATTCACTCTATTGTTTCAAGCCATTTTACATAGGCCTTCCTTGGCAATTGCTTAAAAATGGCTAGCAATGTGTTCAGTTAGGCCCTTGTAATAGGATAAGGGGCCAAATCTCATAGAAATTGAAACACCCCTAAATGGTATTATTCACACTTCCCAATTAGCATTCATTGCAATAGCTCATGCTAACTTTAAACTTATTCACACGTCATTACCATTATCAGGCTACTAATGTCACTCTTACGCAAGACTGGTAATGATAATTTGTGGGGGTGTGTACAGATGCACATGAATGCACAGACAAGTGTATCTGTACTCACATACAAAATACAAGTTAGACGTAAGAAGGAAGAAGAGAAATGGCCATCATTGGCACATTTCATGAAAAATTTATTGTTCAATAAAAGAGTAAAAGTAAAGGGAATGGTGGAAACAAATATCTTAAATCATAACTTACGCCTTAAACGATGTTTAATCTACTGGAGTCACTAACATTCAGCACCATAAACCAGAATACAAATCATGAAATATCATTCGTAATCCACAAAGCTCCTCTATTTGTAAAACATCTTTTTTATCACTACATACAAATTTTCGTTCTCATAACCCAAAATATTAATGGGAGTTCTCCCTAACAAGCTCATTTTGTGATAGTGGTGTTATGATAGTGAGTTAAGATACAGAAAAGATTATTGTGAGCAATAAGACAATGATCGAAAATTCATGGAGGGATTCTGTGTCGTAACACTCATTTTAAGTTTGATTACTGAATTATTTGTGCTTCATTCAATTATCTATACAAAGGCATTTTTATCAAAAGAGATAGTCTCAGCACAATTTAAGTGTGGGCTGTCTCTTAAATTTTTATGCACAAAAAATGAAGCTTTTCCATACACTAGGGCCTCTAAAGTTTCATTTCATTGATTACATTTAGCAAAAAAGAATTTATCAGTTTATTTGAATTTTTAGATTTAAAATTCTCTTTAATCATAAAAACAACTTATTTAGCGGAATTTATTAACGGCATTCAGTTTATATGTAAAAAAAGATAGCAATGATTTTGAAACATGAGACTTCAGTTCAACTGGTCCAATGTGAAGAAGTTTGAAAATAACATCCAAATGGGAAACATTCATACTTAAACTTCTATGCGAGGTAGAAAATTATTGAAATTGGGATAAGTAGATGTAACTTACTGAAGTTGCCTGGGAAAATTAATGAATGAAATTGTATGCTCACGGATAAATACAGCATGATCCATAGGTTAGAACAATTAATACTGGTACAACTGGGACTCAGTACTTTCAATAATGAGTTTTGAGGTATTCAGGTTCTCATAGTAGTTTACCATACATGATACTGCCTAATGCAACGCTAATTTTATTTTGATTGTAGTAAGACACAAACATCTTTTATGCAAAATAAATGGAAATTCAGTTGATTTGTAGCTTATATTCCTACCACAAGAAATATTTTCCAGGAAGCTATCTTAGTAGTAGATGATAAATTTGTAACATGAATGAGACAAATTATATTTTCAATCTCTAATTCATTGGTATTATTGGCCACTGAATTGTTTTGAATTTTTAGTTAAAAGGTAAATTAGAATATTTCTCAAAAGGAATGAAATCTGGGATGTATGGGAAATATACAAGATGGAAAATAAATATAAGGTACATTGTTTCTCACTCTGTCTCCTTGGTCCACCTTTGCAGATTGTAACCCATTTGCATCTCAGGAGTATTAATTTCAAATCAATATAGAAATCAGTGCAAGTAAAACTAAAGCTGTAATACCTGGATAATTGCAAGGAAAGAGTCAACAGACTCCTTTCAAGATCATAAACAAAGACAAAATGTGTTATGCCCCTTGAATTACAAATTTTGTTTTTAAGTAAATCAAATAAAGAAATCAAATATAGGAAGAAATTGGATCCAAGTTTAACTGAAGTACTCATTAAATTCAATTCTTTGTGAGATTCCATGAAGTATCTTTAATTAAAGAAATTCCAGTGAGTTCAATTTGTAACTGTTAATCTTTGATCCTTTTTCATCAAGTTAAATAAAAGACATCACTAGCTTATTCCATTCTAATGGTCCATCTCAAATTCTTCATAAAAACAATCAATTCTTCCCTATGTTTTTTTTTAAGGCCTTTCTTTAATGTATATATACCTCAAAGAAATCACTAGCTTCTGCCTTCTCATCGAATGCCTGTATCATTATATTCCCACAATTAAATGGAAATTCAGTAGTTATCGATAAATAGTAATTTTCAATGGAAATTTGTGTACATCAAATGTCAGTTTATGTACGTACTGCTATGCTCTGAATAGACTAATTTTTATGTAGGTCTTTTTAATGATTCATATTTATTTAGTGCAATGAATGTCTGAATTATGAAGTTTCTATTTAAATGATCCTTTGTTTAAATTTTAAATCTAAGGTTTCATATTCAGCCTTATTTAATTACCACTTTTAATGGCAAAAATAATTAAATGATAACATACAAAACTGAAACAGAAAATCACTGAATCTTCTGAAATGTCTTACTGAACAAGTCATTAATATTCACCTTAATCTTTGTCTTGTATTTCATACAGGGGAGGTAATTAAATATTAGTGTAACTTTAATTCTTCAAATCATTTTCAACATTTTTCATCTCATAAATGGAAATAGAATGAAATTGAATATATATCAGGAGGAGAGAAAGTCTAAAACAATATCATTACGGCAATAATTTATGCTTATATACGCTTTTAATTTACAGAAGTGTACATATTTTTTAAACTAAGAGATTCCTTTGATTGTATGAGGTTTGGGTTTCAGCTATAGCTGTATCTCCTAAAATGTAAATTTAATATAGATATTGATGTTCCCATAACAAAATCTAATTATTTACTTGATATGGTAATTTTAATATTTAATGATTAAACTTTATACTTGAAAGTTGACTTTGTTAAGTAATGATGAACTAAGCAAGTTTTCTTAAGATTAAATTCCTCCTCCTTTTATAACAACTTTGGAATGAAAATGCACTCAAGCAATCACTTCTTTATATCATTAAATGCATAAAATATTTCATTCCTGAATTGCAGTCCAACTTCTCCTTAGTTTCATAAATCATATGATTAAATTCAAAATTAGTTACCAAAAAGAGCATTGTTTTAGTTTTTTGTAATGTTCCAGGAGTAAAATATAAACGATATAAATATTCTCAAACGAGGAGAACAACTTAATTACTTATTGCAAATTAATTTCACTTGGTGATTACTCATTCGCAAGCGGTTTAATTCGATTGTTGATTCGAAAGCAGAATTTTAATGTAGAGAGTGTATAAAAAATTCAGATATTTAACCATAGTGTTAGCAGATCTGAGGATCAGAAATGCTTTTCATCGGAAGTATTTCAATCCCGTCACCACCAAAAACTTCTCTATAAAGAGTTCAGAGTCAAGCACTGCTATGTGAGCTGCTCGACCAATCAAGGAGTTGGCTGTGTTAGGCAGTGCATGGTGAACATCATAGCGGACAAAAGTAACTTCTGGACGCCCAATGATTGGTGATAGGATGTTGTGAACCATCTCCCGGTAAGCAGCTCCTACATTAATGAAAAAGTTCAAACTCATAAGTTAAAGTATCTGCAAAATAATCATGATCAATCATGGAGAATCATTTGGCATAGGATAGCAAGAAGGAACAATCTAGCTATCATCAAATAGGTAGGCTGCCTGTATGCCCCATCTTTTTTCAGATTTATTTATGAACCTTTTGTTCTGATGCTATAGGGAAATCATGTTCCATTCATGGCTTTTACTGTTAAAATTCAGATAACAAGTCCACAGTTTTTAAGGGTCCTGAGGATGTTAAGAAGGGTTCCGTCTAAGCTGTGTGCCCAGACAGATCCGAAAATCATTTTTAAGTGTCACCCCACTAATTTGTCAAGCTATCACTATCTATTGAAGAATTTGAAAATCTTGAGCTTAAGTTTCCACAAATCCATGGTTGCATTTTAAAGTTATGAATTCTATGGTGGAATTACATGGTTCAAGTCATCATTTACACGAGGAAAATCAGAAAAACTACATCTTAAACTCTTCTTTGGTAATATTGGCACAGCTCAATAAACTAAGCACCTGCTGTAATTTTCTTTCCATCCAAAGATGGAAATAAATAGAGGGAACTATGGTTCCAAGCGATTTGATTAAACCTATTTATAGAATACAAATTAACAAAATATATGCTTTGCATCATAAAAATATATTAAGATGATTTAATATTTCTACCAATTAAGTTAATTTACTGATTACTAAGATAGTTGTAAAGAAAAAATATGGAGACCACGACTTGCCAACTGTGCAAGAAACCTACATATTTTTCTACATGAGATGGATTAATGTAAATTCTTGACACTGCTTTTTAATTTACTGCTATCAAGCTTATCCATTTAGAATGTCACAGAAAATTTTTTATCAAAAGGACAACTATACAGCTTTACAGGGCAATTCAATGACAAATAATCTAGCATATTTATGCATAGCATATTTAGCATATAATGGTACAGAAAGTAATTAACGATAGTTACTTAATGTTGATTGCCAAGGGAGGCTTCTCAAGCTTAATTTTGTAAGATATTTACTCATTCAACGGTAGAAAATTTTTTGATAAGAGTTGACAGTTAATCATTTAAATAATGTTAACTAAGATAACTTGTTCACATCTGAGTTTAGCCATTAAAAGTACCTGTGACAGATGTGTCTTTTACAGCAGCTTTGCAGAGCTCTATTCTGGCAGAATGAAGGGGAACATATCTATCTTGGGAAGATCCGCAGAGCAAGAGATGCTTGAAATGGTGGAGATAGGATCGGTGGCTTAGGCGGTATAGAAAAGTCTGACGAACATCTGGTGCATCCTTCAGAGACAACTGAAGCAGGGATCCAGACTTTTTCCACTTCTGCATGAACCACATTCCTGGAAATGAGGAAAGAAGAGATACACCTCAATTTAAATTTTCATTTAACATATTCTCTATTTCTTGGGAAACAATCAAACAAATTAGACTCCTTGAATAATTCATTTTGGAACAGAAAACCATGTGATAATGATTTACACATAAAAAACATCTCAATAAGGTTTGTATAAGTAGAGAAACTTTACTCTTAACAAGGTATGATCTAAATCACAGATGCCAAAAGACAAAGCTCTTTGTGACTTCAATATCTGATCAAGAAATCATCATGGAATTGAGACATGACCTATAGATGTTATTGATTTGCTATATTGATGGATATTCATTCCAATGCAATCTGCCCAGATTTGCCCATTTAAAATGAAATTCTTTCATTTCCAGCTTCATATATTCCATCAAAAAATGGACTTAAGATTTTCCCATTTAATTAATAAATTAATCCAATCAGTCATTTCACAAGATCATAAAGATTCCAAGCAACCAACCCATCTTTATAATAAACATGCAGTATGAAGCGACATCATAAAGAAAAACACTTGGTGAATTCCACAAAAAATATTTTTGTTCTTATTCGATGCAGAGATGTACAGATGAGGTTTAAAAAAAGGGTAGAATTGGGCAAGGAAGCTTTCATGAAGTGAAGAGAAATGATGACTAGAGGTCTCAATAAAGGAAAATATTCTTAAAATCCTTGGTGTGGAGTCTTCTGCAGTATGGAAGTGAAATATGGACTTTAAGAAAGGTGGACATCAAAATATTAGAGGTCTTTGAGATGTGGGAATAGTGTGGAATGGAAAAAGTAAGTTGGGTCGATAGAAAAACAAAAACAGAGGAACAAGATGGTCGGGGAGAAATAATAAAACATTGACAGAGGAAATGAGTGGGTCATATAGTGAGAGGAAAGGGATTGCTAAAGTATGTAATTGAGGGTAAAATATATGGGAAAATCAGAGGAGAAGACAAAGACAAAGGTTATTAGATGACATAAAGGATAGGGTAAGTTACCAGTAAGTGAAAGAAATGACATTGAGTAGGGAATATTAAGGCCATGAACCTATGAACCTACCGAAAGGTTGAACACTAATGTATGAATACTAATGTATGTATGCAATGCTTTAGTTTTATTGTTCTATTTCAATGATCTGTAAAGTGAGTTTGGTATGTCACTTTTTAGGGTAGACTGACTTGTATTTTTTGCTTAAGTTGTGAAGGATTGGCATAGAAAATTCTATCAAAATTTCAGGAAAGAACAATCTACTGTGCCACACAAAACTGATTAACGGCTGCATGTAGCCCACAGGTTGAGCACTCCTTCTGTAAAAAATCATGTGAACATCAAACTAACCAATGTGAGTGGAAAAACAAATGAATACTATATTTAATTTAAAAATGAGATATTCTTTACTTACGTACTACTTTCCATGTTTTCATGCTCTAGTAAAGGTTACCATAATAATACAAAATAATTGTAAGTTCAACCACTACCAGTAAAGTGTCATACTCCTGTGTGTTACTGGCAGAAATATGTAGACTAATCCAGGAATGAATGAGCAATCCATTATATACGAATGACCAGTCACCATAATTCAGATGTAACAAAAAATAAGAAACACCACTCACATCTTGTCTATCAGTCGCATCTTAAAACTTCTGCTGCTGATTAATGAAAATAAATCTCTAGTGATATATGCTGATCTTCTGACAATCCTGAAGTTTTTTATGCTAACTTATCTTATGATTTTAACTCTCTTTTAATTTTAATTAATTTTACCCACTTAATAATTCTCTGTTAAGAACATATGATAAGTTGCAAATGAAAGATGCAAAACTAAAAATGGTCTTTCATCCCAGTAGATCTTAAGACTAAACTCTAGATTATCATTTTGGTATAATTTTAAATTGAAGATTGTTAGTGGAGCTGATTTTAGTGGTATGATGTATCACTCAGAATTATTTTATGATTGAACAGTTCTTTCTCTAAAACTCAAATGGAAGTCAGAAAAGTTTGGTATCTTTTACTAAAGGATTGTATTCTATGACGAAGGATAAAATTTTCATTTTTACAGATTATAATTAGGTATTTTCAAGTAATATATAAACAATGGTGTTAAAACTGCTAGCTTGAAACAAACTTCTATCCACAGAGATATTAGGACTATAGAAGTTATTTCTCTAGTTGTTGCATACATTTTGACTGCTTTCAAGTTAGATTACTCACCCATATTGACTAATCCACTGTTGTTGTACAATGTACCAAGATGAGGACCTGAGAGTGATAAAAATGTATGCAGTCGAGGAAGGAGATGCTTCATCTGGGGTCGAGCAATGGCAGAACGGATAATTATATTGCCCAATGAATGACCTACAAAGCTGACTCGGGCTGGATTCAGACCATATGCCTCCACATGATAGAGGATCTCAGCTACCAGTTTGTCTGTCATGGTGTCAAAGTCTGAGAAGGTATCTCCCTGAAAAAGTATCCCAATCAAATTAATACCTGTATCAGTGTGGATATGAATTATCATGGCGTAACTCAAAATTATCATGCATAACAGTTCTAAGTACAGAGAGTGGAGGGGGAGAAAAATGTCCCTTTATCAGAGGGACTTATATATTCTAATTTGTATTTTTTGTTTTCCATTCAATCAAAATTGTTCACAAAAATTGTGATCATTGAGTCTGCATTCAAATGGTACTTGAGCAGTATACAGGCCAAACATATTGAGGGGTTTTTTTAATAAGTTTCAAAGCATTACAGTAAGAGATGGAGATTACTTTGGAAATGAATATTCTTGAAAATATACCTCTAAAACATGCAAAATTAAGAAAGATAACAATGGAATTATAGCTGATAAAACTCAGAATTCAATGTTATTATGAGGATTTCTCTAACTTTTTGTACTGTGGACTTGACCAATGAAGAAACTACTTTTGGTGTTGAAAATATTCCAGATAGTTTATCTTGTTTTGAATATATGGGCCAAAGTAATCTCTTAAAATGATATTAACTGAGATAAATGCTAACACTATTTTAACAAGAACAATAATTAAAAATATACTTTTTATACAGCATATATTTGTGAAAAAGGTTGACCTTTGAAAATGGAATTTCAATGAAAAGAATCTTGATTCAATTAATACATGAAACATATTATGAATCAAATTTAAACTATTAAACACCTGGTTTAATGTTCAGCATTTTTTGGGGATGATATATACAAGTTATATTTGTCTGATGAATTAAGGTATCAAATACGGCCAACTTCCTTGAGGCTAATGTTAACAAACTTATTATCACACTACATACCTATAACTATACAAAGGTATAATTGAATTTAAAAATTAAAGCAGATAGCGAAAAGTGTTGAACCACATTTCTTTAGATAATTTTTCAAGGAGAAATGAAGCTTACCTGGTTGCGTTCAGACATTAGGAATTCTAAATTTGCTCCTGGGAGTCCCATTTCTAGATAAGTTCGGACCAGGCGGAGGTCTGCTGAATTTCCATCTAAGCCATGCACACACACTATCAAATGTAAACCTCCAGGTGAAAATATACGGTATTCATCACTTATATGGAAGTAGGGGAGGGTTGATGCCAGGGTTGGGAAGTCACTGAAAAGTTCATGAAATATTTATTGTAATGTTACCAGCTAAAGTTGATCAAAAGTACCCTTATTCAACAATTAATTGGGTGTATTTATTTCAAATTAAGTGGATTTTAAATCTTAAACACATTTAGCCACATCTTAAGTAATAATTAACTATCTTGTTTTACTAAAATTTCATTTAATATTTCAGATACTTTGTTATAGCCAATGAATTAAGTTCAATGTATTTTTATTAGAAATTTGAGAGTTTTCATGGCATTTTCATGCATTAAAGAACTATTAAGTACTTTAGTTTCAAATCCCCATTTTAAATACTCTCTTTCTAAAGAAACTTATAAGGATGTTATGCTATAATAATTTAGACCAGACAGTCTCAGATTGTGCATCATCTAAATTTAAGTCATATTGCGCAGAGATGGTATTAAAATGTCTTAAAATTCAAAAATTAATTTTTTTAGTTCAGCTTCTCTATACAATGGAGTGATTAAAATAATAATATAGATCATTTATAAATATAATCAGGTTCTCTTGAAATTATAAATAGAAGATTAGAATTTAAAAAATTATTTCAAGCACACCAAGGGCAGGGACAAGGAAACTATACCCATTATATTATATGCAGCCTTTTCTTTACTTTCATAAGCAAATCTTGATACTGTAATTCTCTATGTTCTTTGTCTCATTTATCCGATTTGAAAATAAAATGGAAGTTGTAGAAAATCTTCTCTGGTTGTCAGCTGGATAAGTTCGGAGATAGACATTTAGACCATGAACTCAGTGGCTATCTTCAAGGTTGTGAGTTGTAAGTTGAAGATGGCCACCAAGTTGGCGGGCATAACGTTGGTTTCCTGAGAACTTACTTGTCTGACAACCAAGGAGGATTTTCAGTATAATTTTTGCTGGAAAAGAGTTATGTCTACCTAAAATTGATATTATTATTATTTATAATGTATTAAGTTAATTTTTATAACAAACATTTTAACATTAGTCAATTCAAACAAAAACACAAAAAGGATATCAAGCAATTTAACATGCATCCCTAAAAAAAAAGTTCTTGACCCCTAACTTATGAAATTTAGCCTCCTATTTATAGAGGAAAAAATGATTTTTCCAGATGTGTGTACATAATTTTAAATTACCTAACTTACTGTAGCTTTTCTATTACCTGTATATCATGCCTGTGAAGTTCATCTGCCGTTTAAACTCTTCCTTGCATTTTATAAAACTCAATTGACTTTCATCTTCATTAAGCGTACCATTACTACTAAGAGTTGTAGCAGAAGAGCTAGCGCCATGCCTGTGCTTGTCCTGTTCATCACCTTCATTTCCTGTGCAACAGTCACATGACACTTCTCCTGTTCCCACTCCTGAGTCTGTTGCTGAGCATTGAGACTGTTGTACCTTTGAGGGCATCACTAAGGAAGCTGTCCTGTCACTGCTATCACTTGTCAGCCTATCCTCTGAATGGTCACTGATAGGGAGACCTGACTGGGAAGATAGATCTGAACTTAAACTGGGACCTTTGTCCACCAAGTCTGCACTCCTGGCTGGAGTGGTAGGTGTAATCCCTGTGCTACCTCTTTGCACTTCCTGTTGAGAGTGCTGCCAAGTTGCATAAGCTTGGGACTTAAGACTCTGCTGTTGGGCTAGGAGCTCAACAAACAAAGGTTGTATCTGACTTAGGGGAAGTTGTTGGTAAAGGTGATTCTGATGCTGCTTCATCAGCTGCTGATGGGTTTGCTGTTGGTGGGTCTGGAGGATAGGCTGCTGATAGGTTTGCTGTATTTGCTGCTGATGACTCTGCTGAATTTGTTGCTGATGAGTTTGCTGAACTTGTTGCTGATGGGTTTGCTGGGCTTGTTGCTGGTGGGTCTGCTGAATTTGCTGCTGATGAGTCGGCTGAACTTGCTGCTGGTGGGATTGATGCAACTGCTGCTGATGAGTTTGCTGGTGGGACTGGTGGATTTGCTGCTGCTGGGTTTGCTGACTGTACTGACCCTGCAGCTGAAGCTGGCTTGGAACCTGCTGCTGACCCTGTAATTGCTGTTGGGTTTGTTGTATTTGATGCTGGGATTGAATTTGCTGAGGAGACTGTTGAAGTTGAGGTTGTGCTTGCTGAGGACTGTGTTGATGGTGTTTTTGGTGCTGCTGAGGTTGTTGTTGCGGTCTTTTCTGCTGCTGTTGTTGTTGATGGTGATGCTCAAACAAAAGTAGAAGGGGCTCAGTGTTGCATAAGCATTTGGTTCGATCTGCTGCATTATTCCTTTAGGAGATTGGCAAAAATATAACCAGTACTATCAGAATCATTTTATTGACATAAGCAGAACATGTTGAAAGATTAAGAGCATT
>KZ308276.1:295884-353315 GCA_000376725.2 Ladona fulva
ATTATGAATTATAATGGATAAGTTGAAAATTTAAATAATATTGCATTCATTTAATAAATTAAGAGATATACTATTTTATTACCTAATATTAGATAAAATTGAAGATAAACTTAATTGAAAATAGAATTAAATTCTAGCCAGCCAACAAAATTGTTCAGAGCAGAAAGGTCTAGTGCTTAAATACTACTTAAATTTTAAAACTTTAACCTTAACTACATACGCTAGTTTTCACATTCTAAATCACCACAAAATATAGGATTTTGAGTATCTATTTCTATTCCAATAAATATCTCCAAAAAGCAGATTCAGTTACTTTGTCCTATGTATATGTAAATTTACACATATTCCCTAGGCTCTTAGCTCAACTAGGCACAAGAAAGTAAACTAATACCAATCTAAGGCTTTCTTACTGCAATGTAATCACTGACAAAGTATTACATATGCTAAAATATCACATGATTAAGCTCTTCAACTCTATATGGATGGAGACTAATGAAAACAGCATTCAATGACAATTAGTGTTTATAAATAAAGAATGTTTAAGTAATTCATCACAAAAACAAACTGAGCATATTGGAAAATCTTTCTGTATCAAGTTAAAACAAATATTTGTAATAGCTAGGAACTTTGTATGGGTATAGAAAACTTTAAAATCGCTGAAACTTTCACTTTAAGCTCCTATTTGACTGTTGACAAGATCAAAAAAGAAAGTTTGTGCAATTTACCTTGGACTGCAAAAGTTTTTAGGAATAGTATCGTAATGAATGATTGCTTTTTTGCATTATCATTTGAGAAACCCTGAATAAATTTCACTGACAATCATTTTAAGAAAAACAGATTAACTCAAACTCTGAATTGTAGGAATACTCTATGCCAAGAGGTATTTAGAAGAAACCAAAGTGCAAATTTGCTGTTAAGTGTATTAATATAAATCTATTTTAGGTTAGTCATCACAAGAAGATTCATGCACATACTTTGGTGAAGGGACTTTATGGTTTCCTCTCCTTGGACCTGTTCCAACTGAGCTGACCCGTGCTTCTTCAGGATGAGTTGCCCCAACCACACTCACTTCAGTCTCCTGAGTCCCTTTGGTTAAATGTCTGTCCACAATCAAAGGTTCTCTTGGAGAAACATCCTTTTTATCACTACTTGCAGCTCTTCCTACATTTCCCACAGCTCTTCTCTTTCCCATGTCTCCTAAGCTTTCATAAATATGGAATGCTGAATGTGGGGTGGTTGGGGGAGCTGAAGCTGGAGGAGGGTCTCTAAACTGTTCTGGTGGTAACTTTGGAATGGCTGCCATGGCTGTTAAAGGTGCAGGAGTCACAGGTGTGACTGCTTTTGGTGGAGGAGCTATTTCTTCTCTTTTGGTACTGATCTCTTTCTTACTAGCTGTCGATTCTCCTGCTGTTCCTCTAGGAAACAGCGGGGGATCACGGAATTGCTTTGGAGGGGGAAGGGGAATTTCCTCATATGGATGCCTACGACGTGGGACTGTCATTTCCTTGCGTAACAATGGCTGCTGAGGGGCTTGAGAACGTGGAGTTTGAGGTGGAGGCATAGGAGGGTCAGGATCCTTAGTTTGTGGTGTTTGCAGCTCTGCTGCTGATCCCAAAGCTCTCTTCTTCCCTAACTGTTCTAGTTTGGCACGGAGCAATTCACCATTCAAAGCCCTCCGAGAGGCAATGGCTGCTGCCTGCTTGGCTGCAGAGGTTGTTGGCTTTGGTCGTGGAGTGACATCACTCTCGGGGCTCAGTTGCCCACTGGAAAGGTCACCAGATGTATGACGACTGGAATTAGACACCCATCCACTTTGTTCAGAGGTTACATCTCCACCAGCTGATGATGGAGAAGAAGGTGGTGAGGAAGATCCAGAAGAGGATGGTGAAGATGGTGGTGGGGAAGTTGGGGAAGAAGACAATGGAGAGGATGATGACCTACGAGGAGATTTGGCAGATTTCACAGCCTTGACTGATTTGGCAGAGGTGATAACAGCAGCAGATTTTGCTTGAGCTTTCTTCCTCCTTGGTTTAGGTTTGCTGGAAGGGGTTACAGGTATGGGGGGTGGCACTATGGGAGCATCAGTGGGTGTCACATTATTTGGAAGGATAGTAGCTGGTCCAGTGGGTTCTACAGATAAGAGAGCATGATCAGAGGCACTATAAAGTCCAACTTGTATGCTACTCAAGGTAGGGGTATCAGCAGATGTGGCAGGAGCAGCTGTCAGATTGGGCATGGACTCACTTGCCATGTCTGCTATTGGAGGAATGGCAGGAGACAGAACACCTGAAGGAGAGAGGGGTGGTACAGATGCTACTCCTCCAGCAGCTATGGAGGACCTTCTCCTGGATGGTTCCCAGTGTATGGCAGGCACAGAAAGGGTGCTGCGGGAATGTTTGATGGCATGGCTTGTTTTACTTTTGCTCCCAGATTGTCCTGATCCTTTACCTCTTGCAGGCTTACCACCAACTGCAAATGCACCACTAAGTTCAAAAGGGACACTGGTGCTTTGCTCCAACCTTCTGTACCCTAAGAGCACTACTGAATCTGAAGATGCATTACCATTGGATGTTCCAGAAGAAGAAGAGGATGAGGAATGGTTATGAGGTCCTGTTCCATTTGCCAACCTCAGCTCCAATCTTAGACTATTCTTCAATTTTTCCTTTAAAGTGGGCCGAAATAAAAGCTGGGATGACTGTGAGGGTGCAGGAGGAGGAGGTTGAGCAGGGGTGTGTCTTATGACACAGTCTGTGCTCCTCTCCCTGCGAATGTGTTGCTGGTTTGTATGACGATGTGGACTGCTGCGTTTCTGCTGATGGGAATGATGGTGGGGATGTGGTAAGGTAGCAGGAGCAGATGGTGGCTCAATCCTTTGAGAGGAAGTCTGCATTGAAGGAGGAGATAGAGGGATTGCAGATGTCCTCCTGCTTGGCCTTGGTAGAGAACTAGCAAAACCAGATGCTGCAGCTGGTGCTGATGATGGTAAAAGGGGTGGTGGGGAAGATGCTGTCAAAACATTGGCAGCATTAGCACGGCGTGTGGCGGCAGCTCTCCTCCCTGGACGAGTGACAGTGGCACCAGCAGCTGCTAGGGCAGCAGCAGCAGCTGCTGCAGCGGCAGAATTGGTTCCTCTTGTTTCAAGCTCTGTCCTCAATTGGTCAAGGGATTTGCTGTGAGATGGGATTGACTTTCGAAGACCATCGCCAGCTATTAGGGGATCTACTCTAACTTGCTGCTGATAGGCATATGGGTGTGGATGCATCTGAAAGAGAGTATATTTAGAGCATCCTTCAATAAGAAAACCATGTTAATGTTTTAAAATTTTTACACAAAAAATCAGGAAGTCTAAGAATCATTTTATTATATATTTTGGAGCATTTAATTTAATATTTTATGAGCTGAAATTTATGGAAATCTGATGCAAGATATTTCTTTACAAATAGGAATGCAATGCAAATAAGCATTCCATGCAATGTACTGCATTCAAGATTCCATTTTTCTCATGATTAACAGATTCACTTTCATTTTTTAAACTTAATATAAAGTGGCACTCACTGGTAAGTGATGAAAAGTTAAGAAGGAATACAGTATCTTAAAAGTAACTGGAGAGACTAAAATAAGAAAATCCTCCATAGATTTTGCTCTATAGTTTCATTGATTAATGCATACTTTCTATACATAAAGAATGATATATTTTTACAGCGAATTTGATGAAAAAAAAAACAGCATTAATATGATGATTTCATGATTATTATTTGTTTTTACTTTACAAGGGCCTATCAATTTGTGCACTGCATCACAAAATAAGACAGAAATATCATTCAGATAAATAAGCATATTTACTTCTCTACAAATATATCTTAAAATGGATGACAATGTTCCTACTCAGTTTTACCTTAGAAAGTTTTTGGATATTCACAAGTGTGGAAAGAACTTTCTTAGCTAGTCACCTGACAATTGAATTTGTCTTAAATTAATAAGTCTGGATGTATAGCCAATCTATTGCCGAGAAGGTAATGATACCACTAGGTATATGATACCACTACAAAGGCTCCTCATAATACTTAATACTACTTACCAACATAAATACTTTGGAGATGAGGTGACTGAGCTAAATGAGGAGTGAGGTAGTTTTTACTTAATAAGAAAGAATGATAGAGTGAATAAGGCCCATGCAGGGGCAACACAATGATCCAGTGAATAACATTTCTCAAAGCATTTAATGCAAATTGAGAACAAAATTATGTATTTTAAGTTGAACATAATTTCTCATTCCTATCCATCAATGCTTACCAAAGCAATCTAGCTTCTTATCTTCCATGGTTGGGGTGCACAAACTTGTAACTTCATTAGGCCACATTAGCTCTAATAAAGGCTTTGTGGGCTGTATTTTATGTGCTTAACTTTATTTTTAAATAATAATACTAATTTATTNAATCAGGTTCTCTTGAAATTATAAATAGAAGATTAGAATTTAAAAAATTATTTCAAGCACACCAAGGGCAGGGACAAGGAAACTATACCCATTATATTATATGCAGCCTTTTCTTTACTTTCATAAGCAAATCTTGATACTGTAATTCTCTATGTTCTTTGTCTCATTTATCCGATTTGAAAATAAAATGGAAGTTGTAGAAAATCTTCTCTGGTTGTCAGCTGGATAAGTTCGGAGATAGACATTTAGACCATGAACTCAGTGGCTATCTTCAAGGTTGTGAGTTGTAAGTTGAAGATGGCCACCAAGTTGGCGGGCATAACGTTGGTTTCCTGAGAACTTACTTGTCTGACAACCAAGGAGGATTTTCAGTATAATTTTTGCTGGAAAAGAGTTATGTCTACCTAAAATTGATATTATTATTATTTATAATGTATTAAGTTAATTTTTATAACAAACATTTTAACATTAGTCAATTCAAACAAAAACACAAAAAGGATATCAAGCAATTTAACATGCATCCCTAAAAAAAAAGTTCTTGACCCCTAACTTATGAAATTTAGCCTCCTATTTATAGAGGAAAAAATGATTTTTCCAGATGTGTGTACATAATTTTAAATTACCTAACTTACTGTAGCTTTTCTATTACCTGTATATCATGCCTGTGAAGTTCATCTGCCGTTTAAACTCTTCCTTGCATTTTATAAAACTCAATTGACTTTCATCTTCATTAAGCGTACCATTACTACTAAGAGTTGTAGCAGAAGAGCTAGCGCCATGCCTGTGCTTGTCCTGTTCATCACCTTCATTTCCTGTGCAACAGTCACATGACACTTCTCCTGTTCCCACTCCTGAGTCTGTTGCTGAGCATTGAGACTGTTGTACCT
Organism: Ladona fulva; assembly: GCA_000376725.2. Taxonomy (NCBI): domain Eukaryota; kingdom Metazoa; phylum Arthropoda; class Insecta; order Odonata; family Libellulidae; genus Ladona; species Ladona fulva. Next base: position 301,207 of record KZ308276.1, read on the forward strand.
TTGAGGGCATCACTAAGGAAGCTGTCCTGTCACTGCTATCACTTGTCAGCCTATCCTCTGAATGGTCACTGATAGGGAGACCTGACTGGGAAGATAGATCTGAACTTAAACTGGGACCTTTGTCCACCAAGTCTGCACTCCTGGCTGGAGTGGTAGGTGTAATCCCTGTGCTACCTCTTTGCACTTCCTGTTGAGAGTGCTGCCAAGTTGCATAAGCTTGGGACTTAAGACTCTGCTGTTGGGCTAGGAGCTCAACAAACAAAGGTTGTATCTGACTTAGGGGAAGTTGTTGGTAAAGGTGATTCTGATGCTGCTTCATCAGCTGCTGATGGGTTTGCTGTTGGTGGGTCTGGAGGATAGGCTGCTGATAGGTTTGCTGTATTTGCTGCTGATGACTCTGCTGAATTTGTTGCTGATGAGTTTGCTGAACTTGTTGCTGATGGGTTTGCTGGGCTTGTTGCTGGTGGGTCTGCTGAATTTGCTGCTGATGAGTCGGCTGAACTTGCTGCTGGTGGGATTGATGCAACTGCTGCTGATGAGTTTGCTGGTGGGACTGGTGGATTTGCTGCTGCTGGGTTTGCTGACTGTACTGACCCTGCAGCTGAAGCTGGCTTGGAACCTGCTGCTGACCCTGTAATTGCTGTTGGGTTTGTTGTATTTGATGCTGGGATTGAATTTGCTGAGGAGACTGTTGAAGTTGAGGTTGTGCTTGCTGAGGACTGTGTTGATGGTGTTTTTGGTGCTGCTGAGGTTGTTGTTGCGGTCTTTTCTGCTGCTGTTGTTGTTGATGGTGATGCTCAAACAAAAGTAGAAGGGGCTCAGTGTTGCATAAGCATTTGGTTCGATCTGCTGCATTATTCCTTTAGGAGATTGGCAAAAATATAACCAGTACTATCAGAATCATTTTATTGACATAAGCAGAACATGTTGAAAGATTAAGAGCATTGGAATTATCATGACATTTTGTACTGACAGACAACTCCTTATAGCAGGTACAACATTGTTTACACAAGGCCCATGCTTTACAAACTACACAACTGTGAAACATTACAACAAGAGCCAGTCATATTATAATACGATGTCATACGCACTAAAATTAACTGAAATCATTTACATGTCAACATAATGTATGAACTACTTCCAGAACTAATCAGGAATTTCAATAAATGCCATGCTTGATTAATAACTAATGGTTAAAAATCATCTTCCACACTACATGCTAAGGGACATCTTTAAGCTCAGAGTTTTTCTTGTGATACATCTTTACAGTAATAATCTATTGACAGTCTCTTTAAATTGTTTTCCTAAGTGGTTTGCATGATCTTCAGGCATAATATAATAAACAACTAAAACAATCCTTATCAATTTGGTGTCATTCGCAAGTATTTGAACTGATAATCATTGTAAATGTTGATCTATGCCTATGTTTTCAGTTTATTTCTAATTGGTGCATGTCATCTTACTGTTAGAAGAATAAAAGTACAGATTGAGCAATTATATTGTAGATAGTAGGCTGTAAAACATTTTAGTAATTGCATATTTAAGTGAATGATCTCTTCCAAGAAATTTAGCAAATATATTATGCATTGACACTGTTAATAATTTGTTAATTATTTTGAAGAAGTTATGTATTAGATAGCTAGTTTACTGTTTGAACACACACTTATCCATATATTGACCAGTATTGGACTAATGTTTCCACATTTATTTAAATATGCTTATTTATGAATTTATAAAGTGGAGAAAAGAAAGACTTTGTAAATTTTCCGCAGTATATTTTCACAGACAACTGGTTTTGCTACCTGAAGATGCTACCTTGGTCGTCTGTCTGTGAAAATATATTGTGGAAAGTTTACAAAGTCTTTCTTTTCTCCATACTCATTTGAATTTATAAAGAATTATGAATTATAATGGATAAGTTGAAAATTTAAATAATATTGCATTCATTTAATAAATTAAGAGATATACTATTTTATTACCTAATATTAGATAAAATTGAAGATAAACTTAATTGAAAATAGAATTAAATTCTAGCCAGCCAACAAAATTGTTCAGAGCAGAAAGGTCTAGTGCTTAAATACTACTTAAATTTTAAAACTTTAACCTTAACTACATACGCTAGTTTTCACATTCTAAATCACCACAAAATATAGGATTTTGAGTATCTATTTCTATTCCAATAAATATCTCCAAAAAGCAGATTCAGTTACTTTGTCCTATGTATATGTAAATTTACACATATTCCCTAGGCTCTTAGCTCAACTAGGCACAAGAAAGTAAACTAATACCAATCTAAGGCTTTCTTACTGCAATGTAATCACTGACAAAGTATTACATATGCTAAAATATCACATGATTAAGCTCTTCAACTCTATATGGATGGAGACTAATGAAAACAGCATTCAATGACAATTAGTGTTTATAAATAAAGAATGTTTAAGTAATTCATCACAAAAACAAACTGAGCATATTGGAAAATCTTTCTGTATCAAGTTAAAACAAATATTTGTAATAGCTAGGAACTTTGTATGGGTATAGAAAACTTTAAAATCGCTGAAACTTTCACTTTAAGCTCCTATTTGACTGTTGACAAGATCAAAAAAGAAAGTTTGTGCAATTTACCTTGGACTGCAAAAGTTTTTAGGAATAGTATCGTAATGAATGATTGCTTTTTTGCATTATCATTTGAGAAACCCTGAATAAATTTCACTGACAATCATTTTAAGAAAAACAGATTAACTCAAACTCTGAATTGTAGGAATACTCTATGCCAAGAGGTATTTAGAAGAAACCAAAGTGCAAATTTGCTGTTAAGTGTATTAATATAAATCTATTTTAGGTTAGTCATCACAAGAAGATTCATGCACATACTTTGGTGAAGGGACTTTATGGTTTCCTCTCCTTGGACCTGTTCCAACTGAGCTGACCCGTGCTTCTTCAGGATGAGTTGCCCCAACCACACTCACTTCAGTCTCCTGAGTCCCTTTGGTTAAATGTCTGTCCACAATCAAAGGTTCTCTTGGAGAAACATCCTTTTTATCACTACTTGCAGCTCTTCCTACATTTCCCACAGCTCTTCTCTTTCCCATGTCTCCTAAGCTTTCATAAATATGGAATGCTGAATGTGGGGTGGTTGGGGGAGCTGAAGCTGGAGGAGGGTCTCTAAACTGTTCTGGTGGTAACTTTGGAATGGCTGCCATGGCTGTTAAAGGTGCAGGAGTCACAGGTGTGACTGCTTTTGGTGGAGGAGCTATTTCTTCTCTTTTGGTACTGATCTCTTTCTTACTAGCTGTCGATTCTCCTGCTGTTCCTCTAGGAAACAGCGGGGGATCACGGAATTGCTTTGGAGGGGGAAGGGGAATTTCCTCATATGGATGCCTACGACGTGGGACTGTCATTTCCTTGCGTAACAATGGCTGCTGAGGGGCTTGAGAACGTGGAGTTTGAGGTGGAGGCATAGGAGGGTCAGGATCCTTAGTTTGTGGTGTTTGCAGCTCTGCTGCTGATCCCAAAGCTCTCTTCTTCCCTAACTGTTCTAGTTTGGCACGGAGCAATTCACCATTCAAAGCCCTCCGAGAGGCAATGGCTGCTGCCTGCTTGGCTGCAGAGGTTGTTGGCTTTGGTCGTGGAGTGACATCACTCTCGGGGCTCAGTTGCCCACTGGAAAGGTCACCAGATGTATGACGACTGGAATTAGACACCCATCCACTTTGTTCAGAGGTTACATCTCCACCAGCTGATGATGGAGAAGAAGGTGGTGAGGAAGATCCAGAAGAGGATGGTGAAGATGGTGGTGGGGAAGTTGGGGAAGAAGACAATGGAGAGGATGATGACCTACGAGGAGATTTGGCAGATTTCACAGCCTTGACTGATTTGGCAGAGGTGATAACAGCAGCAGATTTTGCTTGAGCTTTCTTCCTCCTTGGTTTAGGTTTGCTGGAAGGGGTTACAGGTATGGGGGGTGGCACTATGGGAGCATCAGTGGGTGTCACATTATTTGGAAGGATAGTAGCTGGTCCAGTGGGTTCTACAGATAAGAGAGCATGATCAGAGGCACTATAAAGTCCAACTTGTATGCTACTCAAGGTAGGGGTATCAGCAGATGTGGCAGGAGCAGCTGTCAGATTGGGCATGGACTCACTTGCCATGTCTGCTATTGGAGGAATGGCAGGAGACAGAACACCTGAAGGAGAGAGGGGTGGTACAGATGCTACTCCTCCAGCAGCTATGGAGGACCTTCTCCTGGATGGTTCCCAGTGTATGGCAGGCACAGAAAGGGTGCTGCGGGAATGTTTGATGGCATGGCTTGTTTTACTTTTGCTCCCAGATTGTCCTGATCCTTTACCTCTTGCAGGCTTACCACCAACTGCAAATGCACCACTAAGTTCAAAAGGGACACTGGTGCTTTGCTCCAACCTTCTGTACCCTAAGAGCACTACTGAATCTGAAGATGCATTACCATTGGATGTTCCAGAAGAAGAAGAGGATGAGGAATGGTTATGAGGTCCTGTTCCATTTGCCAACCTCAGCTCCAATCTTAGACTATTCTTCAATTTTTCCTTTAAAGTGGGCCGAAATAAAAGCTGGGATGACTGTGAGGGTGCAGGAGGAGGAGGTTGAGCAGGGGTGTGTCTTATGACACAGTCTGTGCTCCTCTCCCTGCGAATGTGTTGCTGGTTTGTATGACGATGTGGACTGCTGCGTTTCTGCTGATGGGAATGATGGTGGGGATGTGGTAAGGTAGCAGGAGCAGATGGTGGCTCAATCCTTTGAGAGGAAGTCTGCATTGAAGGAGGAGATAGAGGGATTGCAGATGTCCTCCTGCTTGGCCTTGGTAGAGAACTAGCAAAACCAGATGCTGCAGCTGGTGCTGATGATGGTAAAAGGGGTGGTGGGGAAGATGCTGTCAAAACATTGGCAGCATTAGCACGGCGTGTGGCGGCAGCTCTCCTCCCTGGACGAGTGACAGTGGCACCAGCAGCTGCTAGGGCAGCAGCAGCAGCTGCTGCAGCGGCAGAATTGGTTCCTCTTGTTTCAAGCTCTGTCCTCAATTGGTCAAGGGATTTGCTGTGAGATGGGATTGACTTTCGAAGACCATCGCCAGCTATTAGGGGATCTACTCTAACTTGCTGCTGATAGGCATATGGGTGTGGATGCATCTGAAAGAGAGTATATTTAGAGCATCCTTCAATAAGAAAACCATGTTAATGTTTTAAAATTTTTACACAAAAAATCAGGAAGTCTAAGAATCATTTTATTATATATTTTGGAGCATTTAATTTAATATTTTATGAGCTGAAATTTATGGAAATCTGATGCAAGATATTTCTTTACAAATAGGAATGCAATGCAAATAAGCATTCCATGCAATGTACTGCATTCAAGATTCCATTTTTCTCATGATTAACAGATTCACTTTCATTTTTTAAACTTAATATAAAGTGGCACTCACTGGTAAGTGATGAAAAGTTAAGAAGGAATACAGTATCTTAAAAGTAACTGGAGAGACTAAAATAAGAAAATCCTCCATAGATTTTGCTCTATAGTTTCATTGATTAATGCATACTTTCTATACATAAAGAATGATATATTTTTACAGCGAATTTGATGAAAAAAAAAACAGCATTAATATGATGATTTCATGATTATTATTTGTTTTTACTTTACAAGGGCCTATCAATTTGTGCACTGCATCACAAAATAAGACAGAAATATCATTCAGATAAATAAGCATATTTACTTCTCTACAAATATATCTTAAAATGGATGACAATGTTCCTACTCAGTTTTACCTTAGAAAGTTTTTGGATATTCACAAGTGTGGAAAGAACTTTCTTAGCTAGTCACCTGACAATTGAATTTGTCTTAAATTAATAAGTCTGGATGTATAGCCAATCTATTGCCGAGAAGGTAATGATACCACTAGGTATATGATACCACTACAAAGGCTCCTCATAATACTTAATACTACTTACCAACATAAATACTTTGGAGATGAGGTGACTGAGCTAAATGAGGAGTGAGGTAGTTTTTACTTAATAAGAAAGAATGATAGAGTGAATAAGGCCCATGCAGGGGCAACACAATGATCCAGTGAATAACATTTCTCAAAGCATTTAATGCAAATTGAGAACAAAATTATGTATTTTAAGTTGAACATAATTTCTCATTCCTATCCATCAATGCTTACCAAAGCAATCTAGCTTCTTATCTTCCATGGTTGGGGTGCACAAACTTGTAACTTCATTAGGCCACATTAGCTCTAATAAAGGCTTTGTGGGCTGTATTTTATGTGCTTAACTTTATTTTTAAATAATAATACTAATTTATTGATTACAGTTAGGCTCATTGTTTTCATTACCATGACAATTGAAGTGAGTACTTAGTTAAGACATGTTCCAGCTATAACTTGCACTTCTCCCCCTTCAATTATCAAGTATTACGACAGTTATTTTATGATATTTTTGGAAATAAGCTGCTATTGGGCTGCGAGGAGTTGCTGAAATGAATTCATGTTAGCTGAAGAGTTTATTGGGCATTCCAACTCTAAGGTTTCCCAACCTGTGTCATGGATCATATTAGTGATCATTACCGTTATAGCAATTTTAAAAAAATTACACATCTTTGTGTTGAGATTTTGCAGGATCTCACATTCTAGCTGCATATTCTAGATACATAACAGGCTAAAGTGAAGTATCACTTCCCTCCTAGTATCTCACCACACCTACGGATTACATGCTCTATGAACCTTGATTCTCATTTTTAATTGCAAGCTCCAAACGTACCTCATACTTGGGATGCAATGGAATTTGTGGAATTTGTGGAATGTGCTGCCTGAAGGCAACTGGAACTGGCGCAGTGTGCTTGGGTGGTTGGTGTGTAGAAGCAGTAGGGGCCCTTCCTGAGGTAATGGTGACAGCTTCAGAGGGAAGTGGCTGCCGTGGCCTTGCTGGTAGTGGCTGTTTGGCAGGTGTGGGGATCTTATGGGAACGGGATTCCAGGATTTCAACAATGCCACAACTGCAATCTTCAGAGGAAGCAGTGATAGCTGTTGTTCCTGTACCCAGTCTAGCTGATGCACTACCATCACTGGAGGACACTACACCAGAAGATCCAACAACTCCGAGTGGAGATCCACTCAATATCCCATCATGCTTTTTGTCTAGGTCTCCTGTGTTAAGGAATGGCTCTGAAAAGTAAAGCATAATGTTACTTTCTACCAGAGATGTACCCAGAATTTTTTCTTGGGGGTTCATCTTAAAACTTTGACATCTGGTCATAAACTAATAGACTTTAAATTTCAGCAGATTGCATAGTGCTAAGATTAAAGCAAATAATAAGTTGAATAACTAACAATTTAAGCAGTATAAAGAAATTTAACAATTTTCATCTTAGTATATATATATATATATGTTGAACATTTTTCATAAATTAATTATTATAACCTTAAATTAGGTCTATAAGAATGTGTATGGTGAATCTTGCAGGGTAGGCCAAAGCCTGTCAGTCACCCTCAATTACTCAAAATTAATCCATACCACAATGCAAATATTGATTAAAATCATTTGGCTTAATTTTTTAAAATTCTACACAGAAACAATTATATAAATGATGCCACTGAAATATTACTATAGGTTTATTATTTGAAAGAAAACTTTAATCTTGATAAAATGCTAAAATTATTGGTTTATAAATGATTGTATTACAGAAGAGAAAGCTAATTTGCTGATTACTTAGATATATTTAAATTAGTAGTTCTCAAAAATGTATAACTGAATGATATTATTTCAGAAATGTAAGATATTTATTTATTTTCAATTCAATTAATTCATAATTACTTCATAAAAATAGTAATTAAGTGTGATATGGAGCATAAACATGAAGAAGTATGCACTCCAAGTGTGCAGCAGTGAGGCTTTTCATACATTTATATCTTAATGATTATTTCTAACATTTAAGCTTTTATTTAAAGTTTAAATTTTATTTAACATCCAGTAGAACTCACATCTATAAGTCTCACAATGCTTTACTTTATAATTAAGATGTGTCATCTACATCTTCTCTTGTTTATTATATGCATGCAATTTTTTGCTTTGTTACTCCTCTTTAAGATATTACTTATTTATTAGATCTTTCATGGTTACTGTGAGCGAATTTCCCTATCCTTAATACTTTTATCCTTTGCAGCAGATGATAACTCTATTGGGTTGGAAGCCTTCACTGCTTTACCTGACTTACGCGTGGCAACAGATCGTCGCCTAGCAAACTCTGATACTTCTTGGTATTGGTCCTCGAAGATAATAGGCAGTGTTGATGCATCACCATCCACCTCAGTGCATTGTATTGGCAGTGGGGGCAATGAAGCCAGGTAGCGAGAACGTCTCAAGGACTCTGAAGCAGCCAGGTAACTTTGGTAATAAGTTGCATCATAACAGCCAGCAGCTGACTGGCGAGGATTGTCAATCACAAAGAATGCCTCAGCAAACCGCTTTACCTGTATCAATGATGACAAGGAAGATTTTAGCCTCCCTAATATAGTAATGAATTGCACTTTATATATACCTGATATACTTTCTTTAGATTGTTCACTTTGGAATATCATATATCATAAATAATTAATAAAATATTAATTAATAATAAAAATTACAGAATAAAAACATAATAAGGTGATTGCCATCCTCTATATATATTTTTTCAATAACAATTTCAGAATACAAAATCAGAGTAATTGAAATTGTAGACATAATTTCGAAAATAACTGAATGAGAATATGCAAGATCTTGATTTCATATACTTTCTCTTTGATGGAACAAATATATAAATACAAACTGTTTAAATAGTAAATGTTGGAGTCATACTGTCTTGTAGAAAAACATGTGGCCCCTCAAGGGTAAATTAAGTACACAAATATAGGATTTTAGTAATGGCACAATACACTAACTATTTAGCCCTTTAGCTTAACTTGGTATAGCATATACAAACATATAGGGCTCATGTCAACTTTTACAACTTATTATAGAACACTAAACAAATTTCTGCAGAGCACCTGAACTCTATAAAGCTTCGCCTGAGGAAATATTTCCCTCATAGCTATCCATTAGCAAAAGCAAAAAGATCCTTCTGTGAAAAAAGTGATAGTTATTGATGCTTATTTAACTTGGAGATAAAATATCTTAATTTTGGATGATTTGTGAGCAATGTAGATGCGACTTACCCTGAGATTGTGATGATACCTGGCAAGATGCTGATGCACAGGGTCCTTGCATGTGAAGGCTTCAAGAAATTGTTGCCATAACAATATGTTCTCAGCGCACAATTGTGCAATATCACTATTTGCTAATGCAACAAACTCTTCTTCCACTTCCACCATCTGTAAACATTTCATATTAAACAAGAACATTTTAGAAATAAGGTTGATTTTAAAATATTATTAATAGAAAATATAACTTACTTAGCAATAGATCATAAGAAAATATGAGTAACATTCAAAAAAGGAGAACAGAAGTTGCCACTGATGGTTGAGTTAGTTGCAGTTTAAAAGTACTCCACAAAACATCAATGTTAAATTATCTTAATCCAACAATGTTAAATCTTAACATTACATTAACAGTACATTTTGAATGTGCTCTTTTCTGTTTAAAAATGTAGGCTTTTTTCCTATTTTGAGGCAAAATAATATACTGTACAAGCCCATGTATAGTTCAACCTCCTTTATAAAGTGACCTTATATTTTCCATAATTTTTAAACACCACTAAGGTGATTATGTTGGGTTACCATTAATAATGGCTCATGGACCTTTCTGAATGTGTTTTCAGGTGATAAAATTTAAAATTTTTTACATACACTTTTGGAATGATAAAATTTCAATATTTTTGTACAAGTCCAGGAAAATAAAAAGATATGAAAATATTTTATCAAACTTCAAACATTAGCAAGAATTATTATTTGGTTGTAGATAATTCATACATTTCACCCCAACTATCTATCAGACCTTGAATTACATCTTATGCAGTATCTAACGGTAATACTAATAATAAAATAACGATTGTGACTATCACCTGCATAGGTTACCTAGAGATGTTTTATTGAAGTTTCGCATTAAACAGTCCTCCTGTACATGAAAATATATATGAAGTAGATACTTCAATATTTGTACCACAAAGGGGTATACTATTACAATGTACTTTCATTTTCATGCATGAGATATCTAGGTAATGAAGAAAGACAAAAATAATATGTGCCCTTACATTCCTAATTTAGGAAGTGTATGCATCTCTAGCATTTATCTAAGAAGCATGGTTGTAGATAGGGTTACACACAATTCTTATGAGTAATGGAAAATATCTATATAATGATTAGAGTTACAAGAGCTATTAGTTAATGAGGATATGATATTCTATTGCACACACAGTCATGAGTACATATCTATGTTAATACAACATAAATGTGTTTGCAAAAAATGTTAAGCCCAATGATACAGTTTAAAATATTCTGGCAAATATACATTCATTTCAATCATTCATCTTACCTTCAGCCTGTCCCACTGAAAATCTGCACTAGTGATTTTATTGTTTGATAAAAGAGAGGTAGGTAATCGCTGTTGGTAATGCTGGTTGCTTGTTGTCTGATTGGTGTTCTTTTGGCAATCCTATTTGTGGCAAAGAAATTGCACAATCTTGTTAATTTATTTAGCAACATCCCATTACATCAAAGCTAGAGAAACAGATTTTCTTTACCACAAATACAGTTCAATATCTCCGAAGATAGATTTACAAGAACCAACTACATTTGATAATTAGGTGATGTCAATGTTGGCAATTCAAGTATTTGGCTATAGTTACTCACTACCTAAAAATTTTATTCAGGTCAAAATAATCTGGCTGCCAATGAATAAGTCCCCTTCATAATATTCCAGATCAATTCACTGAAAAACTTATCTGAGGCTCATTCAAATCTTGTTTCTTTATCCATGTTAAATGTATTTTAAAATGTTCTTAATTGAGAAGCATGGGAACACTGTTTAAGATGGCGGAGGGGACTATCATGTTATTCCCAAATATGCTATGCTGAAGGAAATTTATATTGTGAATGACTTTTTTTGGTGATTTTTTGCAGACAACTACTAACATTCTCCACTGATTTTCAAATGAGGTTATAACTTTTCCATCCAGAATGGAAATGACAAAATATATTTGTAAAAAAAGTATACAGTATAATTAATAATAGAAATTTATTAATTCCCTGAGATAATGCAAATAAAAATCATCCAACATTCCTAAATCCTTTAAAACACTGTTGGGATTGGCATAAACTTCCAAAGGATGAAATATAAATATGAAATAATAACTTGCAAAAAAAACAGATTTATTCATTTTCAATTTCAGAAAAACCATATTATTCTATATACAAAATATATATTGCTTACTACAACCTGATTTGACACAGCAAATTCTGTTATAGAATTAACTTCATCAGTTGTAGAACTTAAATCTGACTTGATTGGCATAATCCCACATTTATTTCAAACATGATAAAAGTAATGTAATATAGAGAGCTAAAAAAACATTTAGACACCCCAAGATGGGGTACTGAAGTAGATCTCATAGCTGAAATTGGCAAACAATATAACAATGAATAAAGTGATAATCTAGAAAGGGCTGAAATCTTAGGTAGAGATTAGGTAATAGTTCCCCTGTCACAGTCTTCATAGTGTCTTCTGCTTCTTTTTGACAAGCATGAATAGGTGTCTTGTCATTATAATAATAGCATTAAAAGCCTTCCATTAGATCAAAATATCTTTTTAGAAAAAGTTGATAGAGGAACAATGCTGAAATTATTTCAGAATGATTACATTGACCTCTTTTTGCTTACATGACATGTTGGAATGCTTTGTAAGGTGAAGATGCAAGAGTTAGTTCACAGTGAGTCTATGATATGTACAATGAAACTTTATTATACATAAAAAATTCATGAATAAAATTATTATTAATTCTTGAATAAATTTATTATTATTATTAAATAAAGGATCTGGATTTACGAAACAGTATCACTGCCTTTTTCATAAATATTTTGTCCCTGATTTAGTTGATATAAGTTCTCTTACACATTTTTTTAGTCCCAGACTTTCATTTCAGTATTCCATGCAATTGATTTTAACCCTTATTAATAGCATAAAACATAATAATATAATGAAGTAAATTGGATATGGCAGTGCTAAATAGTTGTAAGTAAAAATGCTCCTTAGTATGTCCACTACTTGTACTTTTATTATTCTTGTTGATGAAACATCGCTTTTGTTATTTACATCTGACCATCCTAACAATCAAGAAACTTTTTCAAAATCTGAAAGAACAAGCAATAACTAAATTGAAGTATTGTTGCTTATTTAGCAAAGAATTCATTGGCTTAGCAAGGCATATTGTAGCTACCGAAAATCGTCTTTTTATGATGCATGCATGCAACAGGACATGTGCATCCATTGAACTCAAGGTAAATATTGTAAATCAAATTTAACTGAGCTGTGAAATAATACTACTTCTGTAATAAATATGTATGGCTATCTGAAAATCTGTCAAAATTATATAATATTTTCACAATGTTGGAAGAGTTTTAATGTGTCACCCTCATCAAACACAGCTCTGATTTTTCAAAAACCAATCAATGACGTCAGCAAAATGGTCCCAAATTAGAATATTTGAAGTGATGGAAGTAACTCAACAAAAGTAATGTAATTACAATCATACAATGAATCATCTTTTCTCACACTCTCTAGTGTCCATCATTCAACCCTTTCTTCCTCTAATCTCCTCCTCACAACTCCTCCTTCTCTTTGTTCTCTCTTTTATACAGGCATTGCCTTTGAGATATTCTCTACCTGATGATGAGTTTTAAGTTCTAAGCAGGTTGTGTAACTAAAATATTTTTGTGGAAAAATTTCAGCCACTTTCTTTCCTGCTAAATGATCTTAGTTTTTATATAGGCTAGATGTAACCAAATGAAACAAATTGGTCTTTCTAATCTTAGCTAATTCACAATATAGCATTGCATTTTCTGCCTAAAATATGTGGCACAAGGGTATATTTCTAAAACCCACGCATTAAAATGATGGATATATATATATCAAGCAAATGTCAATATGAGCAGAATCTTTCTAAGATATAAAAGGAAGTTTATGTAATTATGAAAATCAGGTAAATATTTAGAATAAAGATTTTCATGAAATATAACATCATACCAAGCCATTTTCATATCTGATATATCCCTACTGAAGAACCCCTCAACTAAATTACAGCATAGCAATGTAACCTGTCCTCAATAATGAAAACATATAAGGAGCATCAACATGTAGGACACCTTGGCAGCATGTATATACCATTGATGTACCTAGCTATTCCAGGTGCCTCTGAGACAATTAATTCACTCAGGGTATCAAGTGGCCATAACATAGCAAGTAGATTTCTGTCTGTGAACAGTACTGGGCACCAGGTATGTCTAGCAAGAATCAACCAATACTCATTCCAACAACTACATTGACAAATTCTGTGCTCGAAGAGATTCTTCCTTGTAGGTACATGTACATGATTCAAAAGAAAATATTCCTGATGTCCAACTATTTTTATTGAAATGGCTACACTTGATGCAGTGACACTATGCCTTGTATGAACTGCTTAAAGAGCATTTTTACTACAACCATAATAGTGATGAAAACATTCAGAGAGACCATTGCGCAATAAAGCATTGAGATTCATGCAAGGATTGCAGATCACAAAATGCAGTGTTGTTCATACCTTTATATTATCAAGCAGGTAAAATTATACATGCACGTCATGAAAAATTTTAAAATCATTGTAATGTGACTACTTTAAGGACATTAAATTTCCTGAAAGTGTTTATCATTCTCATCTTGTCATCTATACATTCTTCTTTATGGAAGATTTTTCCTTAAAGCCAGAAGGCCCTAATTAGAAATGTTAATGGAATTATCAGATCATCATTTAGCCATCTAACTCACTCTTAATTACATATTGGATGAAATGAATGAATCTTTTCTCCAGTATTAATAATCAAAATATGCAAATATAAACTGAATATTGTATATCCTGAGAACATTATCATTAATTCACAAGTACCTGTCATTATATTGAACCAATAAAGAAGTAAAATTTTGATTCCAGCATAAAGGGCCTACTGCATTGGAAAAGTCTTCATGACGTCATGATATTATGTGCATGATTCAAACATGATGAATTCCCATGCAGCATATTTTGTGATATCAGAACCTATCCTATATTTACTTCACCTTTGTGAGATCTGTTAAGTTTCCCAGCCTCTGCAGACACTCCTGAAGTTGCTGTTGCGTTTGAGATGTTTGACCCTGCTGTTGTGTACCCTGTCCGCCTCCAGAATGGGATGATAAGGGAGAAGACCCCTGTTGTTGCACTCGCTGTTGTTGGAGCTGAAGTTGCTGTTGTTGGATTTTGGCTTGCTGCCAAGCTGGAAGCAGTCTCATGAACTCTTGAAGCTTTGATTGAAGAGATTCATAGGCAGCAAGCAAGACGCTACACACTTCTCTATGGACATGGCGAGCATGAGATAACCTACTACTGCTACTGCTGCTAATTCCTCCACCTCCCCCTGTGCTGCTACCCAAAGAAGTGCTTCCACAGCCCACAGGTGATGATGAATAGGAGGAACTAACACATTTAGTTGTACCCTGAAATTTGATTTGCATGAATCACTGCAGCCTTTAATACTGAATTCCTTCATCTCTCCCAATACAAAGGTACCAAGGCAGCCAAAAGAATTTGCTACATTAATCTTTGATACTTCTAAAATTTTTCAGCTGAATTAAACATTATTTACATAAAATTTGTTTACTTTAAAATTCCATCCTTGAGAAACTCAGCTTCTTTAAATGAGAGGTATTTGATTATGGATACACTAGCATCTTTTATTGGTCTTTCAAGATGATGTAATGAATGAAATCAACACTTAAAATTTCTTTCAGCTTTGATCATTACATACTCATGCAAGGTGTTACACCATACCAATACATAAAGATCCATTTTTGCAAACAGGCAAAGATTTGAAACACGTGATGGCACATTTAAGTTCCATTCCAAGCATTTAAAAAAACCGAGACACCAAAAATGAAACAAATTCTGTTTATTTTACCACACCAAAATGAAAATAGGAATGTGAAGGCTTAACTTTCACATGAAATCATTGGTGATTTAGGGAAAAGAACCATAGCCCCATATAGAAAGAAAGTGCAATCCGAGTGAACAAAGCATATGCTAGTGTTTAAGTTTTTACATTCTAGAAGCAAAATTTTACCAGAAAGACAACAGTGAGAAGAGAACATAGAATTTAAGGAAAGCATTTCCCATTTCCAACCTTGTTTTTTTAAAGATTTGACTAAAAAATGCACCTGCTCAATATTTGATTCCATAAAAGTCAAACATTTAGTATGAAATAAAAAAGGGATTCTTACTTGGTATTATCCTTGTCACAGCCTCAAAAACAAGTTTCATTCCCATTGGATTAATGTTTCATTAATAATATATAACATAAACAAGAGACATATTTTGCTATAACATACTCTTGTCTCTTTCATCAGCCTTATTTGGTAAAGCATGGGTAATTAGCACTTTCACAGGCTTTGCACTCCAAATATACCATTTTGGAAATCATACTCAACATTTTACAAATAAAAAATTCACTCTTTGGCAAATAAAATTTTTCTGAGAAATATTGTCTAGCTCCATTATTGCAAAAAGGTACATACATTCAAAATAAAAAATCAAAATTGTAAAAGAAAAAGATGAAAATAGAATATTTATTTTATATTAATTAGCAACTAAAATAATATGGATGTAGTCTTTGTTCTTCTGAGTTGTGCTGGCATGTATTTAATTCTAGCTTGCATAATTTTGTGACAATCCAAAGGATTTAATTTCCAACTTAAATGATTGGCACTGATAGTAATGGTGTTGTTAGATTGCTTGAGTATATTTACCATAATTGTAGCAATTATGAAATAATTCTATGATTATAAGAATAAGATGTATCGATTAAAGGTAATATAATTCAAAACAATTTAAAAATTAATTATTCAAAATAATATTAAAGTATATCATGTGCTAAGATGGTGTAATTAGCAAAGGAGTACTTAAGAGTGCAAATACTGTGAGTAGACAATTTCAGGGGGAAAACACCTCTTTAGATCTCACCAGGTTATGTATGTATTTTAAAATTAGGCAGAATTAGCTGCATCAAAAATAATGTAAGGACATTAGTTTCTCAGGCTAGATATTATTAAGTTGGCTTCCTGTTAGTATTCAAGTATCATCACCAATTTTGGTAATTAATTCCATGTCACCAATGGCAGCAGAGTCAATTCAAATCTTTAAAACAGAATCAGAATTCTACTTCCAAAACAAAGTTAGATGGAAGTGGCTCAACAACTTTCTTTATCAAATAATCACACTGAACTTGGATGCACAAGATGGAAATGGAAATTCATATACTTTTTTGCCCTTTCCCCTCACCAGGTGTCCACCAAAGAATACTGTTTCCATAGTTGATTGAGGCGTCTGTCTGAAGTTCAGTCTCTGAGTTGTTCCTAACCAGGTTTTACCACTACGGGGAGTGCTGAAAAAGAATTAAATGCTTAGAGATATGTGCAAGATTAGACAAATAATTGTTTGGTGACCAATGCATTTGATCCAAACACAGAAATGAACACTGAATTTTAACTTGATGAAAATTCTTCATAATGACAGGAAGGAATGCATATTGTTAGTCTAATTGGAGATCTTTTATGTATAATTGGTTTTATTTCAAACTTACATCAGAAATACCTTGTAATAAAACTCTTATGGTCTAATTAATTATTTCTATGACTAACAAGGGCTGTTCTTTATGAGTAATTACAAAAATTACTAACGTTAGAATCATAATCTAAGAAATTTGACATAATAAGAAAATTTGATATAATCTACGAAAATGAAGATTGGCCCAATAAAATTAGTGCCTTTGGCATTGTTCTACTTTTACACTCAGTCAGTAAAAATCAGTTGTTTTGGGTGATTAGGTTGGGTTGGCTGGATTACATTGTTTTCTATATTTGTTTTATGGTTCATTGAATTTTTTACATACTTGAAATTTGTAAAACATTAAACCAACCACATATCACAACCAAAATTTAGTGCAAAATGGAGTAGGGGGTGTAATAAAGCAGAGCCGTGCTTTCTATGTGGACTCAAGTGCATGGATAAACAGGGTTGATTCAAGGCAAGAAGAGTAAACAAAGCAAAACCCTTCCTCAATTGTGCTGATATATTCTATGCCATACACAAGGTTTTTAAAGTTCTGTTGCATTCACTATTGTTTGTCTTTACAGTTGTTTAATTTTTTTTCCTTGAGAAGACATCTAAAATTCTTTCTGAAATTAGAAAGTAACAGCAAGTGATTCAAGCGCATCTAACATTCTTATTACAAATAATACAGTGTATTCTTATGGACAGTCAGCTTCTGCTTTACATACCATATGAGGTATATTGTTATCCACTTTGTTTCAATTGAGTGTAGTTAAACAAAAATATCACAATCAAGGAGACAATTAATAGCTATTTAATTAAGAATTTAACTCAGTTTTCTGTACATGAGCACCCCAAGAGTAGATTTATATGCATTTTGAGCTCTTTCATACTTAATTTTTAATTCTTTTCTTACATAAAATAAATTTTCCTTTAGAAATGACAATTAATGCAATAAATAGCCAGGTAGGTATGTGTTGGCCTTCAGTGAAAGTAATCCCAGGTTTAGGTCCCAGTAGGAACCATGCTATTATTGTGATGAAATAGGGAAGTTACTTAAATCAATAAGTAGCTGATGCATTACTGTCCAACTGTCTCACTGGCATTGAAGTACACATGCCGACCACATATGACATGCTATATATGCTAGGCCTTGAGTTGTCAGATAGGAGGTTTACCTAGAATTAATGTTGCTCAGCAGATGGCATATCATTCACTACTGAAACACTATTATTATTTTTGATGTATCTGATACAAAGGTATGGAGAAAGGGCAGTTACCTTGATTTTACTTTATGTAGTTTGTTTCAGTATAAGCAACCCTGATAAAGATGAAATTTTCTGCCTACCAAAATTATAGCTCCTGTACCCAGTAAATTGAGAGATTCTGATGATTACAGAGAGGAATCTGTATGCTAATACCTACTACTCAGTACACAGTCTCCATTCTAAACCCAACTTGAAATTACTCCTTATTTTCAAAATCTTTGTAATAAAACTTGAAAAATAAAATTTGTATCTAAGAATCACTGAATCTATCTTTAAAGTTTTGAGTATAAGAAATTTGATATCTTTGCTTCTGATAAAGATGCATGCTTACCATTCAGGTAATAATATGAATTTAATGATCTGTTAAATATAGGACTGAAACTGATTAATTGCATAGACTTGTATGAATATCTTAAAAGAATTTTTTATCTTTTTAAATTAATGGCTTGGTCTTGTCCCTAAAGCCATTTGATGTTATTTTCTTCCATTCTCTTATGTTCTGCATAACATTTCATCTTTGTTCTTTGACTCATTTAAAAGCTTCCATGTATCTGAATTAGTGAAGGTAACCTTGGTAGAATAAATTTTTTTTTGATATTTGGATGTTAATTGGTAAAGAATACTTATTTTACACATTTTATTTGCATAATTTGATTTAGGATGAATTATCATCTTATTACTTGTAACTCTTTTTAGATCATTGTATCTTATTATATTATGAAATATAGTGAATTTTCTGAAGGGCTATAAATTAATAGCATCACCTTTAAAACAAGGAATAGGTAGATACCTAAGATTTTATAAGTGGACCAAATTCATACATTCATTACCAGAATATTCTACTTAACGGAACTTTATCCTTCATCCATGGAATGAAAAAGTTATTAATTGGTCATAAAATGAATGTACTGAATCAAGGAAGCTTTGTTTGTTTATGAACTGAGCACCAATGGATAGGAGCCAGTAGCTGTTCCCCTTCATTTTCTGATGAAGGGTTTCTGAGTAACTTATTTTTATAATTTATCCATATTTATTCTTATTATTTTTGGCATTTGACTGAGCTGCACTGAGGTTCCTAAGATATAGCTCTCTTTTACATGATGTTGGCAACGTTTAATTTTTGACCATATATTTGATTGAAAATTTAAATCAGTCCCAAATGGGACAATTACAGCCCTTTTCACCTTTCATACCAATCTCTTCTTCACTTCCTTAGAGAAACTTGGACATTTAAATTCTATTTTATCTTTCTCTAATTTATCCTGTGAACTTAAAATGTAATGGTAAATCTACTCCACCATTCAATTCAGTAATTAAATTCATATTTCCACATATGATTTCAATGTTTGGAGATTTAAATACAGGTAACATGTGATAGATGCAGTCATACAACTTCATGTGAGCCCTTGAAAATGAAAGTTCCTCATCCCTGTGGCAGTATTCTAATGATGAAGCTTTATAAGAGCCCATATGCTAAACCAATAAAAATGTGTGTAAACTATATGACTTATATTTCGAATTTTCTTCTTATTAAACTTAAAATAAAAGTAATTCCTGATATTTTAAGGCACTATGATACTTAAATGGAAATTCTCTATGTTCTTCTTTTTTGTAGTTCTGCAATGCCTAGATTGAAACTTTATATTAGCTTTAACTACTGAAAGCTAAATGACCCAATTTTTGGCAAATCAGATGATGTTATTGTGATTCATTGTGGCATGCATTTTTATGATACATTTCATAATTAATGAAAATACTATTTATAACTACAACTAATTGCAGGAAGCATGATGAAAGATTGTGATCTTGACAAAATGCAGGTTTAATTTTAAATGAATAGTTAAGACTAAGCATCTAATTTGTACATTTGCAACAAAAAATTTCATATTTATCTTTGGAATAATTACATCTTGAAGCATTTACCTGCAATTTTGCATAGACTTTCCCATGCAAAATTGTCACAGTATAATTTATCAGTTAATTATTTTGGGAGTTACTGAGCATTTTATGCATTTTTACATGCAGTGTGAATAGCATTATTTTTTAACTCACCAGCTTTGTACATAGTGCAGGATACTTTTCCTGATGAGGCACCAGTAAGGAAAAAAGAAACATTTCCCTTTATAGAATCAATTCATTAAATCAGCAATCATTACATCAAAATGTTGCTTAAAGTTAGATGAGCTGAAAAAGTGTTAACTCAACAGAGGTGACCCCTACTGTTAGAAATTACTTCCAATGGAAGGTGATTTGATTTTATTATCGAAATAAATAGTTATGCTCTTGGTAAAATTAGTTAAATATCCCTCTGTTAGTAATACATAACATGATTTCAATGCTGAAATTTCATTATAATTTAAGTAGTGTTAGTGAATATTGAACAAATTATGAATTAATTAATCAGGATATAAGGATATACAGGGGCATTCAATTGGAAAACAGCTTGAGTAAAGTGAAATTTGTTAGTATGATAAATTTACTGAAAGTAAAATTTTAATTTTCTCAGAGTTTAATCCAAGTAAGTTTCACTATCTCCTAATTTTTTTAAATAAACAGCAGAAAAAAATATGAACAAAAATTTATTGTGTTAGTTTTTATTAGTTTTCTTTATCCTAGGTTAAGAACTCGATGTTTAAGTTATTGACATTTGGATGTCTGATTATTTTAAAAATTCATTTCCATATCAAAATTTTAGATGATTTCCTGAATCAAACATTGAACTGTTTTCCTTACTTACTTAATGTATGGTTGATGCAGTGCTACCAGTGTGGCATGAACAGTTATTGTAATGGCAGCCAAATGGAAATAGTCAAATAAAACTGGAAGATGATAGTGAAGACCTTTTGTAGGTAAGAAGCGTAATAAAAGTGTCCTTCCAGAGACACAAGCGATTGAGCTATGCTGCTCTGGTCCAAAAGTTTGCTCTGTGAACCAAAGTTCAACTTGAAGTTGAAAATCTGCCCTTTCTAACGTTTCTTCAATCTGGAAGAAATAGTAAAGATTTATATTAATTCCTTATTTAAGGTAAAGTAGATCTTCAATGATAAATATTTATATAGATATTGAGGGCTGTAGATTAATGTAAAACAGATCTAAAACATTATAATTTTCATGCGATAATGAAGAAACTGCAATGTATGACATAGAGATGACCTCTAATTCAATGGAATGAAATTAATC
The DNA here is from genome assembly GCA_000376725.2 of Ladona fulva. Taxonomy (NCBI): domain Eukaryota; kingdom Metazoa; phylum Arthropoda; class Insecta; order Odonata; family Libellulidae; genus Ladona; species Ladona fulva. The sequence continues at coordinate 322,476 of KZ308276.1, forward strand.
TCATTACTTCATGTATTTTTCTTACTAAAGAAAAGAAATTTAACCTTTGACACTAACAAATCTTTGGCATATATACCCATACATGGGTTGATCTTGTTTTTGAGTTAACTCTATGTTTAACCTTAATTATAAATACTATTAAGTTATATCTGATAGATCGGCATAGACTTGAAATAATGAACCCTTTTTAAATATAAACTGTTAATTAATGAGTGCTAAAAGATAGATGATTAAATATTTTCATCATACATCTTTGAATTAAGTTACAGTAATTTTTCTTAAGTTGAAATTTATAGGAAATTATAACTGCATGAAAGGAAGCAGGCCAGATTTGATTATAAATTTGGAGATAACCTGAATATTTCATTACAATGAACAATAGAATACTAAATCAAAGGTTATGTTGTATATAATTTGTATCACAAATTGTGACGGTGATTCTCTTTTATAAATTTTTTGAAACTTTTTATTTAAATGTCAACCCTTACAATAATATACATGATATACTGTACTGCTACTTATAATAATCAATGATGATATTTTAAGCATTAAAACTAATATTAATAGCAAAATGTTAGCCCTTCATGTCAAAGATTTGAACTTCAAGATTGCTTAAAAAGTTCAGTCATTATGTTTTTTAAATATCTATCATAACAATTATCATAATTACAATTTATTGAATTATTGAAAGGATATTAAATGAGAAATTTTCTTCCAAAGTTGAACAATGTATTTGCTTTAAAATTGACTGTACTTATGGCAGAAGAAAGAAATATGTACAATAAAGCCAAGTGATTGACTATTTTCCAACCTAGAAATTGACAATTAATGTTGATGAGGAGAAGTTAAAGAACTCTCTTTACTAAACTAACAAACAATGAATTATAGGATGGCCTTCATTCATACTTGCTTTACATATTAACAACATGGAATTTTCTCGTAGAAGATAGAATAGTCTAACCTAAAACCTCATTAAAATTTAGATGCTTGGAATTATTACAACAAGAGCTTGAGATAAAATGGTAGATTACTGACCTTGTGGCTGTCCACTAAAATATGAGCTCGGAAGGTAACTACATCATCTAAAAGCACCTCTTCATTGCGGTAGAGTATCTGGAAAGTCTTACTCACTCCAAAACCATTTACAACACAGGCAGGAAAAACAAGTTCTTTACCCACTGAAATTAGCAGAAGGAAATCATTTAATTTATAATAAAATCGAAATGATATTTAAAAATATATGAATTTAAGAATGTCTGTAATGAAATTCAATGAAGCAAACTTTGCTAATGCCATATTTATTGGGAATAATAGGATATTCCACAGATGGTACATACTATGCAGAAAGCACATAAAATTTCAACGTTTTAGTTCTCAAACAGTTAACCATAATGTAAAATGTATAATGACAATGCAGCTGCTTGTAATGATAATAAGAAATTTTAACTATCTAAGCACATAATAAATGCATTTTCAGTAAAGTTTAAATACTTAACATGTTACTTGGGTTTTTGGATGAGATATGAAAGATGTGTTTAAAGGATAGGAAGATGGTAACAGGGAAAGAGAATTTCAAACTGGAATTAGCAAAACCAGAAAGAAGTCAAGCAAAATATAAAAGGAAAAACTCCAATGGAGATCAACAATTTGAAGGGTTGTGCAGTACAATGAAGTTATAGATTTGAGCTAAGAATTCTAATGAATGAAGTACTCTCATAAAATTTATAGTATTCATTAATTACCCAAACTTCTAAAATTTTAAGTACTAGATGATATGATGGCCAGTAAAATAAAATAAAAATGTTTCGGTACTTTTCTGTTAGAGTTCCATATTTATTGGTAAATACATGCATATCAATGCAGGCTGCTATACATTTTGTTATACCTGTCACATGATGATCATATTTTGAGAATTGGCTTTGGTTGGATTTGGTGATAAAAAAGTCATATTTTGCATCTAATTTCATTGTAAATTACTAATGAAAGAATGCCTAATAATGATTCTCACATGTGAAAGTACAGGCAATGGTGACTTTAAAAGAAAAATTATCAGGCTAACAAAACTAACCCAACCTCAATGTTCTAAAATAGTAACGTTGTTTCATTATTTGAACAGAGTAATTACCCAATTTAGGAGTGGAAAGCTTGGTAGATTAGTTAATTGGAGATTAAAATGGTGGCTGTAATAGTATATTACAGAAGCTATACCAGGGCTGCACTGATTTGCTTAATATTTTTAACTTTCAGTATTTCAACAAAATTTTTTGGGTATAATAGATTAAGACAGATTATGACAGCTAACAACTTCCAAGGAATTATGGTAAAATGAAATGATCGGGAGGTCTCAACTGAAAGTTTTCCAACATTATTTATGAATTCAGATATCTGTACTTCAATTTCTTATTATTTTTGTTAACAGGGATGAAAGAAGTTTAAACATATCTCTGGCTCTTAAATGTCCAAAGGAGATTTCTGAGTGTAAAGGAAATGGATCTCGAAAGCCTATAAACAGCCATACAGGCTAATAGAAAAAAAAGATGATGATGAATGCATCCAACTGATCATACAATGTTTTAGGAGAAGAAGTTTATGGATACAAGGAGAAACAAGCCATACTCACATTGGTTACGAGCTAAATTCACCTCCACTTTGACAGGAAGTTTTGGGGAGACTCTGAGTGCAGTCCGGACTTGGTAGAACCTGAAAATGGTAAGATAATTTATTCAATGATTTCCTCAAACTCCCTTGCCGTACTTTTTGAAATTATCATATAAATCAAATGACCATACGTCAAATGCTTTAGAAGTCTCATTGTAAAACATATGTAATAAAAAAATAGATACCATTCCATCAACTTTGGTATTTCCAAGTGTATTTCCAAGAAGAGCTGTGAAATTGAGATTTTTCAAGATGACCTGCTGAAATAACTGTGGTTCATTCATGTATTTCATCATTTTCTTACAAAATAAAGATTAAAATTCTGATCAATTCTTATAAANATTTATTCGTTTGCTGCCCTATTATTGGAGCGAGTTTGTCGAACGCGTCACACACAAGGAAAATAGAATATTCCCGAAAGGAAACCCCGAGTTTGTTCGTGCTCGGAAATTTTTTAAGTTTTAAAATTTTTCAACCGCGACGGTGTCTTGGGTCGGTAAAATCGATAGATGTTTGGAAGAAATTTTATTGGCAGGAGAGATTTAATTCGAATTCTAACAAATTGGAAAAGAACGAGGTAATTTACTCAAGAATACATTTAATTCTGCTAATATCTACGTGAGATTTTTTATTTAACGGAGGTTTCGTTTCTTAGCAACGTATTATGGTAATTAAACAGGTAGGCGGTATTAACAGGTTTATTTACCTGAAAATTAGCAACGAAACTCATCGCCTGGCCAAGATAGTTATGTAGAAGTTCAATAAATTAATTTTATTCTTGTGTCAGCCACTAAGATGAAGTTTTGGAGCTTTTAATTTCAAAATAAGGTCATTGTTAAGCTTAAAGATATTTCAGTACAACCAAATTCCTACTGCAGTAGTTGTTGGTTAAATTATCGATATCTTTGCCTTGAATTAAGTGCATAGGGGTTGCAAATTTGCGCTACCTCGAGGATTGCAAGTTTAAAAATGAAACCTCAGAGTCACATCTAATGGACCGCTGAAATTTAACCAGATTTAAGGAGATTTTTCGTAGAGTTAACTTTTTGATAAAAAACCGCTAATTTATGTTTAACAATCAGTTTTGACTAGAAATATCGGTGTAGTAAGATCGAAAATCTGGTGCTCTGATAACGAGAGGACGACTTACAATTATATTGACGTGCAAAGGAGATACTTAAAGCCCAAAGAGTGCGTATTAAAACGACTTGAATTTTGAATTGCGAAAATTTTACGATATTAAATAGAGAACTCAAAATTACAAGATTAGTTTACATTAATTAATTACAAACATAACGTATCAGATTAAGCTTTAGTTGAGGGGTTTTCCCCCATAACCGATACCTTTCTGTATTTATATCTACGTATCTCTAGTTAGTATGAATTAGATTTATTTATCAACTAGACTACCTTTTAATTTGTGTCCACATTTCTTACCAATTATCATGTTTGTCTGCTACGTTTGCCGATTTGTTTGGATTTATTGAAGTTAATTATAGTCAATTATTTTTGGTAATTATTGTAATATTATCACCATGTAATATTTCCAGGTGGGTGGAAGAAAGGCCATTTTTGCTTAACCTCGCCGTAGGGGCGAAATAGTAATAGTAATAATTGGTAATAAAAAGTAATTGTACATACAAACAAGGGTGACACACCCTTCTTGTCTGACAGATTCCCTGGAGGGTGTCAAGGTATGTTCCTGGCACTAAAATAGTGGACATTGTTCCGGCCGTTTACATTAATAGGCCTTTGTTTGTGCAAAACTTGCACCTGAAATCCGGAGTTAGGCAACCGCGCTATGCACGTGTACCGCCATTTATATAGGTCGTGAGATTTTCCAAATAGGAAAACATTTTCTTCCATTTTATTGACAAATAACTAATTTTTCCCCATTAAATTTCCGCTTCTTATCTTTAATGTATTCTTTACCTTTTTGTTGAGAATACTTTTCGAGCCTGCATCGCTCTCCATATCCGATAAAATGGTTTTGAAGTAATTGCCTCACCCATGGTTAACTGTTAGACACTCTTAGTTAGTCTTCTACGTCAGGAACGCAGGGCAAAGTAGTTTAAAGTTTCATTGAACTTGGAAGGGAGAGCGGTTAATTGCTGGAAAAGTTGCGGCTCCCTCCGGAAAGGAGAACTCCGTTAGGTTGGTACTTGTGTTAGTGACGTCATCGAACAACTTGGCGCGAGCAGTATTAAAGATCCATGTCTACGAACACGTGGGGTAAATATTTAAGACATCGGTTTTCTCGATGTAATTCAATTTTAATCAAGATAAAAGCTCCAAAACAGTACTAAGAATGAACTTTGCATGTATTTCTTACATACAAATATACACACGACGATATCCATTGTAATATTTATATTGGCTTGTAATTAAATAAACCTTAAAGATTTCATAGGAGACAGTGCATCTATCTCTGGTGAGAAACCAGAACGAAAACAGCCTATTGAATGGAAAAACATTACAATGAATATGATGAATAATGATCACCATCATGTGCATATATATTTATCCGGTGTCAGTAACTCCTTTTAGAAATACAAGTAAAGTTGAATTTGCATTTCCTTCCAGACCTTGTATGTTTTGTAAAATATAATAAGAAATAATGGCCATACGAAACCAGGGGAGGTACCATGAGAAAGAAAATCCAACATAGATTCTTATTTTTATCATCAAATATTGTTTTTGAATCGAATTCGCGAACATTTTGATAAAATATATGATCTTTCGTAAAATTTCCCTAGCATTTTCAGTAAATGTTTGCGTTGCTATCAATAACATTTTGGTTGCTACAACAGTTGCCCATTTCTTAAACAACTCCAGAGTTTGTTTACATCTGCGACAACAATGTCGAAAGCCTGAGTGATTACTCAGAACAGCAGCATATATCCTATAATTTTCGGAATAAATGTCAGATTAATTACATTTTCGACCGCAAAATGCGAAGAACATCGCAACTATAAAATAGATTACGGTTTTTCGCCGTCTGTTAACAAAACGCAACGGAAATCCGATACCATTTAAGTTGTTTAACGAATAAAAGAAAAAGGACTGCACTCTGAAAGACGGAAAATCGCGCGTAATATTCAAGAAACCTTAGCAATGCTCCTCTGGATTCGAACCCGCGTCTTTCTAAAGATGGTGACAGTTTTCCAGTGGCTTTTTACAGTGCACGAATTTAACTCAGTTTTCTGCGCCGGAAATATTTCCGTCATTTTTGACGGCAGGGGAAGCTGGCATTTGTGTATAATTGCGAGACTTGCGCCACGCGAGTCCAAAAATGAGTAGTCTGGACGATTTCTCATTATTGCAAAGTTAAAAGCGACTCCCGAATCAATATTTCCATGGAAACGAGTGCTTACACCTTTTACAGGACATTGTACCGGACATTGCACATCCCGACTCGGTCTGGCGATTTCATGAGAACGAAAGTAAATATCAAACTCAAAAACTCGTTTTGAAACGGAAAGGTCTGTCAGGAAGAAAGATTGACGATGGCGAGAAAAAGAATGTGAAATGATTTGCTTCTTCTAGGCCTCAGAGAAAACATTTCGTGCGGAGAGAACTTCATTGCTTGAAATTTAATGTCATTATTCCCTTTTTTTTAAGAGTATTCTTCAAAGAGCTGCTGCAAGTGTTTTTCATTCATAAATGCAATACGAGGCGAAGGTGTGTTTGTATTACCATATCTTGCTAATTTGGATATTAATTATTTGTCTCTTAGCTCAGGATATATGAAAATGTAGCTCTCATTTATTTTTACGTCAGTCTTGTTCGTGGTATTGGTGGTACGAAAGTATGAGTGATTTCTTTCTAATTTTTTCACATCGAATGCTATGAAAAGCATTTTGAGGGTCATCGTACTTCCCCACGTGCACTATTTTCAACTATATCATTGTGGCTTAGAGAAGGAAAGCAGTGGCAAACTACCTCACTCCTCATCCGGCCTAGATCTAGGTAGCTAAAGCTAATAATTTTATTTTTAGTGATCACTATCTTTAACAAGTCTAGCTTACGAAAATATCTGATATTAATTCCAATGTAAATATAATTACAGCTAAAAAAGTTATGTAATCCGTTAAAAATTAAGGCGTTTCTTTACTATTGCCTAATTCTATTTTGTTGGCCATCATTGTTTTATGGAAGAGAGATTTTAGTGAAAATTATGGCACGCGTTATGAATTGCCATTTATAACATAAATCACATTTCATAACTTTTAACAACATTCAAATAGGGATGTCCAAGATGGATTCCAATAACTAGCATGTTCATAACACAGTAGTTGTCGTATTTTCACTGATATATGCAAACTAAGGCGAATGCTAAATAAAGGATGTATTACCTCAACGCTGTATCAAAGAGAAAAGAGAATGGGAAGTTTTTAAGGGTACGCAATCTCCTTTAAATAAACTCCATAGCAACCAGTATTTACCTTGAAAGATGAAGTGTGTATTTCGTACTTAAAATGAAAAAGTGGAGAAATGANTCATAACAATTATCATAATTACAATTTATTGAATTATTGAAAGGATATTAAATGAGAAATTTTCTTCCAAAGTTGAACAATGTATTTGCTTTAAAATTGACTGTACTTATGGCAGAAGAAAGAAATATGTACAATAAAGCCAAGTGATTGACTATTTTCCAACCTAGAAATTGACAATTAATGTTGATGAGGAGAAGTTAAAGAACTCTCTTTACTAAACTAACAAACAATGAATTATAGGATGGCCTTCATTCATACTTGCTTTACATATTAACAACATGGAATTTTCTCGTAGAAGATAGAATAGTCTAACCTAAAACCTCATTAAAATTTAGATGCTTGGAATTATTACAACAAGAGCTTGAGATAAAATGGTAGATTACTGACCTTGTGGCTGTCCACTAAAATATGAGCTCGGAAGGTAACTACATCATCTAAAAGCACCTCTTCATTGCGGTAGAGTATCTGGAAAGTCTTACTCACTCCAAAACCATTTACAACACAGGCAGGAAAAACAAGTTCTTTACCCACTGAAATTAGCAGAAGGAAATCATTTAATTTATAATAAAATCGAAATGATATTTAAAAATATATGAATTTAAGAATGTCTGTAATGAAATTCAATGAAGCAAACTTTGCTAATGCCATATTTATTGGGAATAATAGGATATTCCACAGATGGTACATACTATGCAGAAAGCACATAAAATTTCAACGTTTTAGTTCTCAAACAGTTAACCATAATGTGAAATGTATAATGACAATGCAGCTGCTTGTAATGATAATAAGAAATTTTAACTACCTAAGCACATAATAAATGCATTTTCAGTAAAGTTTAAATACTTAACATGTTACTTGGGTTTTTGGATGAGATATGAAAGATGTATTTAAAGGATAGGAAGATGGTAACAGGGAAAGAGAATTTCAAACTGGAATTAGCAAAACCAGAAAGAAGTCAAGCAAAATATAAAAGGAAAAACTCCAATGGAGATCAACAATTTGAAGGGTTGTGCAGTACAATGAAGTTATAGATTTGAGCTAAAAATTCTAATGAATGAAGTACTCTCATAAAATTTATAGTATTCATTAATTACCCAAACTTCTAAAATTTTAAGTACTAGATGATATGATGGCCAGTAATGTTTCGGTACTTTTCTGTTAGAGTTCCATATTTATTGGTAAATACATGCATATCAATGCAGGCTGCTATACATTTTGTTATACCTGTCACATGATGATCATATTTTGAGAATTGGCTTTGGTTGGATTTGGTGATAAAAAAGTCATATTTTGCATCTAATTTCATTGTAAATTACTAATGAAAGAATGCCTAATAATGATTCTCACATGTGAAAGTACAGGCAATGGTGACTTTAAAAGAAAAATTATCAGGCTAACAAAACTAACCCAACCTCAATGTTCTAAAATAGTAACGTTGTTTCATTATTTGAACAGAGTAATTACCCAATTTAGGAGTGGAAAGCTTGGTAGATTAGTTAATTGGAGAATAAAATGGTGGCTGTAATAGTATATTACAGAAGCTATACCAGGGCTGCACTGATTTGCTTAATATTTTTAACTTTCAGTATTTCAACAAAATTTTTTGGGTATAATAGATTAAGACAGATTATGACAGCTAACAACTTCCAAGGAATTATGGTAAAATGAAATGATCGGGAGGTCTCAACTGAAAGTTTTCCAACATTATTTATGAATTCAGATATCTGTACTTCAATTTCTTATTATTTTTGTTAACAGGGATGAAAGAAGTTTAAACATATCTCTGGCTCTTAAATGTCCAAAGGAGATTTCTGAGTGTAAAGGAAATGGATCTCGAAAGCCTATAAACAGCCATACAGGCTAATAGAAAAAAAAGATGATGATGAATGCATCCAACTGATCATACAATGTTTTAGGAGAAGAAGTTTATGGATACAAGGAGAAACAAGCCATACTCACATTGGTTACGAGCTAAATTCACCTCCACTTTGACAGGAAGTTTTGGGGAGACTCTGAGTGCAGTCCGGACTTGGTAGAACCTGAAAATGGTAAGATAATTTATTCAATGATTTCCTCAAACTCCCTTGCCGTACTTTTTGAAATTATCATATAAATCAAATGACCATACGTCAAATGCTTTAGAAGTCTCATTGTAAAACATATGTAATAAAAAAATAGATACCATTCCATCAACTTTGGTATTTCCAAGTGTATTTCCAAGAAGAGCTGTGAAATTGAGATTTTTCAAGATGACCTGCTGAAATAACTGTGGTTCATTCATGTATTTCATCATTTTCTTACAAAATAAAGATTAAAATTCTGATCAATTCTTATAAAATGATAAAAATCATGATTTTCAGTTGTTTAGTTAGCTTCTGATAGTGAGTATAAGTTACTTTCTCAAAATTCAATTCAATTTTGACAAACTTAAAATTGAAATATAATAAGTAGAGGAAAATGGTTTCGTTAGTATCAGATTTGCAGACTTTTGCCAGGCTGCATAAAAGATTGTATAAGGCTGATATAACGTGAAAGCTAGATAATTTAACTTTATAGTGAAGGACATACCGTCAAACCTTAGATATTATGACGATTTATAAAGTAAGACAGCACAAAACAAAGGGTTTATCAAGATTTCGAGCTTCTGTATTGAAGGCTGGCGGGGTAGATAAGTATAGGTGCAGAATGTATCTTACTTCTATTGATCAATTTCTTTGTCAGGTTGATAACGTCAAACGAACATTAAGCTGACAAGTGAGAAATACTTGTAGCTGATATTCAAGAAGTAATTTACATCTGATCCTTTACCTTTCTCTCGGCAATAATTTGGTAGGAACTTGTGGTCTAAGTAATCACGGAGGTAAGGTGCAGGGCGTACAAAAACTGTCATCTCACTCATTTCACATAGGTCTTTTCAGAAACGATTGCAGTTACTTCGAGTCAAGATTTAGCGAATCTTAAAGTTAAATTGCCCCGACATCCCGCTGCTGTACACCAAAAGCTTTTTATATTCGGCCCTAGAGTACTTCGATGATAAAGGAAAAAAATAAATAACAAATAATAAAAGACAAAAGGCTACATCCATTTTATGAACCAAGCAAAACAGATTTTTAACTTATTTAGCTGAGGTTGCTACAAAATACAAAATCACTACGCTTTATGTTCTTCGTTGCTCCCCATGAATGAAATTTCGCATCTCGTTTACTCGATTTGCGCAAGTCTCAAGTCTACCCACGAGTTTCAAATGGATCCATGATCGTAGCATTGGATTACGTGTAATTGTTTATTGACTACTGAAGGGGTTTAGTGCTATATAAGTTACACATAAATTATATACAACTTAATACTAAGTAAACAGCTCGTTAAATTGTGATTAGAAACTGAAGTGTGAACATGAAACGTTTAGGAATTATAACAACAAGTGCGTGACTACAAACTCGCGGAGGACGAAAGAATTTCTTGTTGAAGCCAAACGTCTCTTGAAAGAAAAGGTAAGTACAAGGTCATATCTATTATTTACATTTAGTGTTCTTTTTTCAATCGGTGAAAGGTCTTCGCACTTGTGTATACCGAAAGAAGTGATTAAAATTTTAGGATATCTAGTTTATATTCCTATTATACATAGACGCTTCTCTGCTGTACAGGATACTAAGTCACAGTCAAAACCACAAACGCCATTGACTTGGCCTGTTTATGTCTTTCACATCTCACCGGAAAATAACAGGAAAAAGCGAAATCTTTGTCATAACTTGACGGATTTGACAGCAGGTCAATGTTCTTTCATAAAAATGTATGGGAAAAGGAACGGGAACTGAACAAAATGTGGGAAACTATTTTTGAAGGTCGTAATGACCTCTTGGTTATTTGCCATCCTTATAGGGCCCTCATGAGAGCCTCTGACAGTACATGCAGTTGGCATGTCCACTTTTGTAGTATCAAGGAAAGAAAGATTAGGTCCCTCGAGGTCAGCTTGGTTTCTGGGTGGTGTCTATTCCGTTTCAAGGAATTCTCAGAGCTTTCTAGCGATTTGTGTGGTGGTCTATTTCAAGTCCCCAAATTTGGGGCCATTAGATTTCTCCTTAGATTGGAAGATAGTGTTGTGCGTTTTCTATGTCCTCCTGAGGCTTTCTGAGGAAGCGTTTCGTAGGTCATTTGGGGCAGTAAAGTGAGTATGTGTGGAAGTATTTCATCCAAGAAGGCTTCTTCTTGTTGAAACTGTCCCATTATTCTGTCATCAAACAAGTTAATGGTAGATGTTTCTCCAAATACGGAATGAACCCAAGGAACGTGATTCCGTTTCTCTCTTTCAGTTAAAATCCAATTGTTATTGAAAATACCGTGGAAAATATTCTGTTTATGAATGGCCTTCCACGGAGTTACGTCGGGACATGTCCACCGTATTTGTGATGCTAGCATAGTAACCATGGCTAAATTATAAATAAAATACTGTGGATGCAACCTCTCGTTCCGATTAAAATAGAATTTCATCGTTAATTCAAATTACATTTGTATCTAATTTACAGCGGGTTTATAATGAATTATCTTGTAAAGTTAATTTGAAGGGTTTATTTACTTCTGTTGATTCTGTTGACCTGTTGCATGGTAGTGCATTGTTGTGTTTGGCGGGAACTTGTTAACAATATATCTGTGCTGTTGCATACATCCCAATTGACAAAACGACCGTAAATCTGGTTACAAAGCGATTCGGATGAAATACGTTGTCTTTGTTATAGTTTCTACTTTTTCTCGTTTGATGCAAATGCCAATAAAAATATGTAATCCTAAAAGATTGCATACGAATGAAAAATCACGTTTTGTCTATTGTTTCCATTTGAATTTATTAATTTATCAATGGTATTCACAAAGTGAGACATTGATCGTGTATAATGCTACAATATGAATGTAAATATCGCACGTTTTTAGAGCAGTATTAATAATCTATTAATAACCTATAATCTTTTTTCTTCGTGACCCCTTTTCGCACTTTAAAGGGTTCCTTTAACAGACGAAAAGCACATTAATGTCCTTGCGTTACCGACGGCTAAAACTTTGCGGGATTTTCAAAGAAATGAAAACGATGGGGTTGAGAAATTCCCAATGGAAATGTTTCCCAGTTAGTTCCTGTCTTCATTTCCAAGATCGGCGCTTTGAACAATTCCCTAATATGTCCAATTTCTCTTTTCGCTTCGGCGACGTCTGCACAGCAGCCGTTCTTCATTGGAACCGTCCAAAGCGACGAGCGTTGAAACAACCTTTGTGCTTCTGAATGCATCCTGCTCTAACAGTGACGCTTACCCAGGATGTCCTTTGTATCGACGCTTTTCACAAGTCCATGTCCATTAATTGCTGGCTTTAACCGAAAGGAGGCTCACGTTTATCTTTCAACAGCTCAAGGTCCATTCCGTCGCGATGAATTTTCCAATCCAATTAATCACAATTCTCTCGGCTCACATCCGTAGATAAATGGAAATTTCCATTTAAAGAATTGTCACCCCAGATATCGCCAGAGGACGTGCTTTAAACGGCCAAGACGACTTTCTGGACGATCCTGGATTCGATGGCAGGACGAATTCTTCCGTAGGAAATGCATTGAGGCGAATTTCAGAGATTTTTTTTCGATTTTCCGAAAAGATAGACCCGGTACGTTGATTATAAACTTGTTTTAGGTATGCAATCGCTTTGAACATTTTCGAAAACAGACTTGGGTTCGACGCCAGGCCGCTGTAAATATTCTTCTGTAAGAAATACATCGGAAACGGGGAAACACGGAATATGGCAGGGAAAGGTGACGGAATTTTCCAGGTCCTATTTTGGTTGCCATGGTTTCCCGAGTCAAATGCCTGCATTCTACAAGAAAATTCTACTCGTGATTCGTGCACTCATCCATCAATTGATTTATCTCTGAATTTGACAAGAGGGAATTTAATCGAGTAGAAAATAAATACCAAGCCTCATTCAAAAAGATATGCATCTGGGAATGCACATTTTGGCATCAGATCAAAGTTTTACCCGTTGAAATAATTTCCATTTTCAAACCCCCGCATCGGGGAGGGAGTTTTTGAAAAGAGCAAGTATTAGTACATCTACATAAATACCCTGCAGGCCGCCTTTGGGTAAGTGGCAGTGGGTGCAAAAATCCGTGTCCGAGTTACCTCTTTAGCTTATTGTTATTGCGTATCGTTCGTGGAAAGAATAAGTCCCTTAAACGACTTATCCTCGCATTTATTTCTCTTATTTTACGCTCATTGTCGGATCGGCCGAAGTTGCAGGGGGTCGTATAATACAGATGACCTTTTCCGTAAATATACTATCTCTGAATTTATCAAGCAATCGCAGCCTAGCTTCTAATATCCTTTCTTTTAAGGATTCCCAACCTGCGCCTGAGAGCATTTGCGTAACACTTGCCTATTTATCGTACTTTATTTAAACAAGTCGTATCGCCTTGCACTGAACTTTCTCGAGTTCTCGGGTACACGTTTCATCCGCTTGATCCCACATACTTGCCGCACATTCCGGATGGGGCCTGACAAAGGTGAAGTATCCAACCTTTTCATCGCATCTTCATATTATGCGCTTTATAAAACCGAGCTCTTCTGTTGCTTTACAGCAGATTTTTCGGATGTGTGCTCCGGTTGAGGTTAATTGTAGGAGTGATTCCGAGAAATTCAACTGAGTCGACTACATTTAATGATAATAATTGTTGTATTTTTTTATGATACATCAATGGCGTTGTCTTTGATCTTCATGGAACGAATTCCTTGGCCAAACTGGCGACCCATTCGACCGCGATTTGCAGGGTGCATTCGACGGGCGCAGTTTATCGGAAATTCATTCGAATGTTTGCCCAGTGGGATTGGAAGAACGCCGTCGGGATCCCAAGTATTTTTCAGAGAAAGAAAATTCGCCCAGATAGGTCACAGCTGCATCATATCTGCGTCATAGAAATTTGTCCTAGAAACATTGATTTTCTAGGTGAAATAGTTTCGTCCCCATGGCGACCATGTTTATTTTGCGCGAATTGAAGGATTTGCTAGGACAATCTACGACTGATTCTTACCTTCAAAAGTGCCCTTGCTAGAGGAAACGGAAGATTATTTCCCCCTCAATGTGCTAATCGAACGAGTTCTGTACACGATTTTATAACAGTATAGAAGTATGACGGTAATGTTTTCTTATATGTAAATTTAAAATGAATTTGCACAAAATAGACGTGCCACTGAAAAAGGCATTAGATGAACAAATAATAGGGATGAACTTCCTACCATGTACAAGTGTTTCTTAAATCAGCCTTATTTTTCGAACGACAGCCTTATTTTTCGAACAATTATTAAGATAAATGAGACGAGAAAATATCATAATAATTATCAGTAAAACGGAACATTTTTGGGAGAAAATGGGAGATTGAGAATCAAAAATGAAAATTCCATAAAATGTCACACAGTTATTTCTCAGTCTTTCTGATGGTTTTTTCGGCTTTTAAATTCTTTCGCGAATGAAATTTATTGACATTAAGAGTGAGATTTAACAGTTTTAGATAGTTCAATCACAATGAATTCACGTCATAAATGATGTGGTTGTTTACCAAATGATGCTGTATTATCCTTTAAGAATACGCAAAGAATTTATGCCCGAAAGGAATCATCGTTAAGAAGATGATGGTCTTATTTTGTTAGTAGTAGTAGTATTAGAAAGGATTCGACAGCTAAGGTAATTTCGCTGCAAAGCCTCCACCGGGATTCAAACCCGGAATCGATTTCACCAAAGTCGAACGCGTTACCCACTTGGCTATCCGAGCACAATTTTATTTAATTTTATTGCTGAAAATTGCAAATGTCTTATATATGTCGATTTAATGATTATGATTGACAAAGTATATATTCACACACTTTATTTATTAGCAATACTAAACGAAATTTATCCAGAAGCAATCGGGGCATGTTGCAAACTATACGATAGTTTTATATAAGTTGATTTATAATTGGAAATTACAACATCTTCTTACACTCCTACTACGTACAGACTAAGATCTTGTAATTTTAGCGAGCAATTTTTAAATATTTATGTCACTTAAATCATATACGATAACTTTTCCTGATATTATGAATATCATAGATAAGAATCATGTTCAAATATTATAAACTAACAATTCAAGTGCTTTGCTCTTTGGCTTAGAAGGAACAAATGTATATAGTTCTACATGTACTTGAAAAAAATACGGAGGAGTTTACTAGTAATTAAATCGACAACTTACATTTTTACAATGGGCTTTCAAAAACAATTGTGGTAGCCTTGGTCTAGTTTCAAACTGAAACAAAATTGAGCGTATTGTTAAGCTGCATTGTTTCATAACGCGCACGGCAGTGATGCTTAACAATCACTTCTTCCGTACAACAATGAGCATCTTACGAGAACTTTTTGGACGACAATCCATGCAGTATGCAACAATCAACTTGTTCTCTGCTGGAGCGAGGGCATTAATGTCTAGGTTTATTAACAATGCTTCTACATTGTTCCCTATCCATGCAGACATATCTTGCTTCACAAGCAGTCACGTATATTACAATACATCTCCTTTCATTCTTTCAATTTCCCAGATTTCTTTCCTCCAGCATCTCATTCACCGCATTCAACCAGGTTTTTCTAGTTCTTCCTCTCCCTTTACGGTCATTCTCCTATAACACCATCTCTGTCTTTCCACTCAAACTTTCCATTTCCTCAAACCAATCTAAAGCACTTCTTTTTCAGTTGTCACAAAGTCTTTACTTCAGTCCGCATTCACTGATTGCTTACTGGGTAGTCATTACTAACTTTGTCCCTCATTATTAGCCACAGATATACCTCGTGTGATACATTATCTATTACACTCAGTCTACTCAGGTGTTTATTCTGAAACGCCTGATTTTGGCTACCATATAAGGTGGGGACAAGAAAACTTCTTTACTATACAATAGTCATAAATCTCATTCGTAAATTCATTACCTTTTACTTAATCTTCAATTCTTAAGAAACAGTCAACAAAATTACCCAAAATCCTTTTATTATAAGCCCAACTTCAATAATCTCAATCTATGACGAAGTTTCAACCATTCGATTAATTAATTTTTCCATTTTGTGTTATTGACGGTATATTGTTTTGATATACATTGTTTCCGATGCATTGTTGTCAATATGTTGGCATCCTTATTGTTGCCGATCTTTGTTATACATTGTTAATTTTGTTTCGTTTAGCGTTAATTTTGTTGCACTTAGGTCTCAATTAGAATTGTACCCACAATAACGGCCCTAATTTCACGCGTTGATAAATGGAATGCTTTCTTTACACTTTGGTTCTATGCTAGTAAAGGATCTTCAAATGCAATCAGTAGCTTAATCATCGTACTGCACTTACTTGGACTTCAAGCCCACACTCATTCGATTCTAACTCACAACAGTGAGAAAAGCAAGAGCTAAACTCACCCCTCATCTAGCCTCGTAAGCCTAATTACTTCTTGAAACCTCTTTACTAATAATTGTGGAGGAGATGAAGATCCAACTCTAGAAACTCCAGGCGTGCTTATATATCAAAACGATGCAATTTTCCCTCGTACATAAGCTATCTGTAGTCGAAATTCCCATTTAAGCTCAAAGTTCAACTATAGAGACGTTTCATACTGTTTGGTGACTTGTTAGGATGAGTTATTCATATTAGGTTCTTCATTATTGTTGAAAATTTTTCGTATGAAGACTATCCATTGTTGATATTCCTGTTGAATCAAATTTCACTTATATCGGCGTCAGTAGTAATTGAATTGTTAAATCGATTATTAAAAAACGATTATCGTTGAAATAATAATTGTTGTTAAAACAATAACAGTTTGTTATTCTGTTTCTATTGCTCCGTTATTCGCCTGAAGTGTCGCTTTACCACATCTTTTGCTAAGCATTACTTAATTATTAATTTTCTTATTGTTAACGCAATAAACAGTTGTGTGATTTGTTGTAATTGTTGGAGGAATTCTGATTTCTGTGCGAAATTCAATTATCTACGCTCTGCCTTCAGTCGATTGCCCTTTTCCCTCTAACTGCCATGCACGCATAATGCAACGTGAGAAGAATATGGCAATCACGAATGTTCGCGGCACACCATGATATCATTCACGGCACACCAACTGGGGAACGTTGCGCAAGCATGGTTCGTCCGTCACCTCCTTAACTTTTACATCCCCTTTGGGAATTTCGGGGGGCAGATCTGGTTGTGCATTATGAACATCGTTTGACCGTGCTCCGTAGCTGAAATTTGTGCCCTTGCAAAACCCAGAGGAGAGAGATTCAGTTGTCCTGCGCAGTGACGCTCCAGACGGCTATAAAAGGATTTCCGTGGAACCGGGGAAAGGTCAAAGGTCAGGACTCTCCTATCCACACACACAGCCTAGTATTAGGCGGGGTTACATGACGTCATATGCGTATCATTTATTCGTTTGCTACCCTATTATTGGAGCGAGTTTGTCGAACGCGTCACACACAAGGAAAATAGAATATTCCCGAAAGGAAACCCCGAGTTTGTTCGTGCTCGGAAATTTTTTAAGTTTTAAAATTTTTCAACCGCGACGGTGTCTTGGGTCGGTAAAATCGATAGATGTTTGGAAGAAATTTTATTGGCAGGAGAGATTTAATTCGAATTCTAACAAATTGGAAAAGAACGAGGTAATTTACTCAAGAATACATTTAATTCTGCTAATATCTACGTGAGATTTTTTATTTAACGGAGGTTTCGTTTCTTAGCAACGTATTATGGTAATTAAACAGGTAGGCGGTATTAACAGGTTTATTTACCTGAAAATTAGCAACGAAACTCATCGCCTGGCCAAGATAGTTATGTAGAAGTTCAATAAATTAATTTTATTCTTGTGTCAGCCACTAAGATGAAGTTTTGGAGCTTTTAATTTCAAAATAAGGTCATTGTTAAGCTTAAAGATATTTCAGTACAACCAAATTCCTACTGCAGTAGTTGTTGGTTAAATTATCGATATCTTTGCCTTGAATTAAGTGCATAGGGGTTGCAAATTTGCGCTACCTCGAGGATTGCAAGTTTAAAAATGAAACCTCAGAGTCACATCTAATGGACCGCTGAAATTTAACCAGATTTAAGGAGATTTTTCGTAGAGTTAACTTTTTGATAAAAAACCGCTAATTTATGTTTAACAATCAGTTTTGACTAGAAATATCGGTGCAGTAAGATCGAAAATCTGGTGCTCTGTTAACGAGAGGACGACCTACAAATATATTGATGTACAAAGGAGATACTTAAAGCCCAAAGAGTGCGTATTGAAACGAATTGAATTTTGAATTGCGAAAATTTTACGATATTAAATAGAGAACTCAAAATTACAAGATTAGTTTACATTAATTAATTACAAACATAACGTATCAGATTAAGCTTTAGTTGAGGGGTTTTCCCCCATAACCGATACCTTTCTGTATTTATATCTACGTATCTCTAGTTAGTATGAATTAGATTTATTTATCAACTAGACTACCTTTTAATTTGTGTCCACATTTCTTACCAATTATCATGTTTGTCTGCTACGTTTGCCGATTTGTTTGGATTTATTGAAGTTAATTATAGTCAATTATTTTTGGTAATTATTGTAATATTATCACCATGTAATATTTCCAGGTGGGTGGAAGAAAGGCCATTTTTGCTTAACCTCGCCGTAGGGGCGAAATAGTAATAGTAATAATTGGTAATTAAAACTAATTGTGCATACGTACTAACAAGGGTAACACCCCGTTCTTGTCAGACATATTCCCTGGAGAGTGTCAAGGTATGTTCCTGGCACTAAAATAGTGGACATTGTTCCGGTCGTTTACATTAATAGGTCTTTGTTTATGCAAAACTTGCACCTGAAATCCGGAGTTAGGCAACCGCGCTATGCACGTGTACCGCCATTTATATAGGTCGTGAGATTTTCCAAATAGGAAAACATTTTCTTCCATTTTATTGACAAATAACTAATTTTTCCCCATTAAATTTCCGCTTCTTATCTTTAATGTATTCTTTACCTTTTTGTTGAGAATACTTTTCGAGCCTGCATCGCTCTCCATATCCGATAAAATGGTTTTGAAGTAATTGCCTCACCCATGGTTAACTGTTAGACACTCTTAGTTAGTCTTCTACGTCAGGAACGCAGGGCAAAGTAGTTTAAAGTTTCATTGAACTTGGAAGGGAGAGCGGTTAATTGCTGGAAAAGTTGCGGCTCCCTCCGGAAAGGAGAACTCCGTTAGGTTGGTACTTGTGTTAGTGACGTCATCGAACAACTTGGCGCGAGCAGTATTAAAGATCCATGTCTACGAACACGTGGGGTAAATATTTAAGACATCGGTTTTCTCGATGTAATTCAATTTTAATCAAGATAAAAGCTCCAAAACAGTACTAAGAATGAACTTTGCATGTATTTCTTACATACAAATATACACACGACGATATCCATTGTAATATTTATATTGGCTTGTAATTAAATAAACCTTAAAGATTTCATAGGAGACAGTGCATCTATCTCTGGTGAGAAACCAGAACGAAAACAGCCTATTGAATGGAAAAACATTACAATGAATATGATGAATAATGATCACCATCATGTGCATATATATTTATCCGGTGTCAGTAACTCCTTTTAGAAATACATGTAAAGTTGAATTTGCATTTCCTTCCAGACCTTGTATGTTTTGTAAAATATAATAAGAAATAATGGCCATACGAAACCAGGGGAGGTACCATGAGAAAGAAAATCCAACATAGATTCTTATTTTTATCATCAAATATTGTTTTTGAATCGAATTCGCGAACATTTTGATAAAATATATGATCTTTCGTAAAATTTCCCTAGCATTTTCAGTAAATGTTTGCGTTGCTATCAATAACATTTTGGTTGCTACAACAGTTGCCCATTTCTTAAACAACTCCAGAGTTTGTTTACATCTGCGACAACAATGTCGAAAGCCTGAGTGATTACTCAGAACAGCAGCATATATCCTATAATTTTCGGAATAAATGTCAGATTAATTACATTTTCGACCGCAAAATGCGAAGAACATCGCAACTATAAAATAGATTACGGTTTTTCGCCGTCTGTTAACAAAACGCAACGGAAATCCGATACCATTTAAGTTGTTTAACGAATAAAAGAAAAAGGACTGCACTCTGAAAGACGGAAAATCGCGCGTAATATTCAAGAAACCTTAGCAATGCTCCTCTGGATTCGAACCCGCGTCTTTCTAAAGATGGTGACAGTTTTCCAGTGGCTTTTTACAGTGCACGAATTTAACTCAGTTTTCTGCGCCGGAAATATTTCCGTCATTTTTGACGGCAGGGGAAGCTGGCATTTGTGTATAATTGCGAGACTTGCGCCACGCGAGTCCAAAAATGAGTAGTCTGGACGATTTCTCATTATTGCAAAGTTAAAAGCGACTCCCGAATCAATATTTCCATGGAAACGAGTGCTTACACCTTTTACAGGACATTGTACCGGACATTGCACATCCCGACTCGGTCTGGCGATTTCATGAGAACGAAAGTAAATATCAAACTCAAAAACTCGTTTTGAAACGGAAAGGTCTGTCAGGAAGAAAGATTGACGATGGCGAGAAAAAGAATGTGAAATGATTTGCTTCTTCTAGGCCTCAGAGAAAACATTTCGTGCTGAGAGACTTTCATTGCTTGAAATTTAATGTCATTATTCCGTTTTTTTTCAGAGTATTCTTCAAAGAGCTGCTGCAAGTGTTTTTCATTCATAAATGCAATACGAGGCGAAGATGTGTTTGTATTACCATATCTTGCTAATTTGGATATTAATTATTTGTCTTTCAGCTCAGGATATACGAAAATGTAGCTCTCATTTATTTTTACGTCAGTCTTGTTCGTGGTATTGGTGGTATGAAAGTATGAGTGATTTCTTTCTAATTTTTTCACATCGAATGCTATGAAAAGCATTTTGAGGGTCATTGTGCTTCTCCACGTGGACTTTTGTCAACTGTATCATTGTGGCTCAGAGAAGGAAAGCAGTGGCAAACTACCTCACTCCTCATCCGGCCTAGATCTAGGTAGCTAAAGCTAATAATTTTATTTTTAGTGATCACTATCTTTAACAAGTCTAGCTTACGAAAATATCTGATATTAATTCCAATGTAAATATAATTACAGCTAAAAAAGTTATGTAATCCGTTAAAAATTAAGGCGTTTCTTTACTATTGCCTAATTCTATTTTGTCGGCTACCATTGTTTCATGGAAGAGAAATTTTAGTGAAAATTATGGCACGCGTTATGAATTGCAATTTATAACATAAATCACATTTCATAACTTTTAACAACATTCAAATAGGGATGTCCAAGATGGATTCCATTAATTAGCATGTTCATAACACAGTAGTAGTCATATTTTCACTGATATAAGCAATCTAAGACGAATGTAAAATAAAGGATGTATTACCTCAACGCTGTATCAAAGAGAAAAGAGAATGGGAAGTTTTTAAGGGTACGCAATCTCCTTTAAATAAACTCCATAGCAACCAATATTTACCTTGAAAGATGAAGTGTGTAATACGTATGTAAACTTTAAATGAAAAAACTGGAGTAATGATAGTTCGTGTACCGCACATAACAATTTAATTAGGAATTTAAATAAATTAATTAATTAGTTTGATTTTTGGTTGTATCAATTTTTACCTGAGCTTTCAATTCTGGAACCCTTGAGAATGGAAGCATTGCTTCTGAAATGCGCATAGGGTGATTCCCAGATATCGGAAATCCGAAATTTCCCGTATACCTCCAAGCGCGAGTTCCGCCTGCCGACATACGGCTTACGGAGTGCTTTTCAATCTCTTATTGATAACTGCTGACAGTACTACTGCTAATTTTCAACAACTTATGGTTCATTTTGCACTCACTTTAAGTAGCGACTTCCCAAGTAGATTTTGCTTTTTTCCAAATTTCAGAATGCCCCGCGACTATAGTGAAAATCAGAAGAACTTTAGTGCCCCATTTTACCTTTGTGAGCTACGTTACCTCGCCTCGAGTCAAATAGGGCAAACAAGATCATTTTATGCTTCGATTGCTCATGCTTTGTCGAACTTTGCGTGTCTTAAAGATGCAAAGTACCTCGTCCAAAGTTCTTCCGTATCGTATTCACTTAGGGGGAAATTAAGTCCTCCAAGGTGGAGACTAGGTAATAAGCGCTTCCACTCCCAATTAACGTTCTGAACTTGGCGCGTTGGATGGAGTCACGTTTCGTGACACGCAACAAACTCGTCGGGGCGTGCGCTTCCACATACTGTCGCTCTGATGACATGACCGATAAAAGTTCAGTAGTCTTTTAGAGGGGAAAAAAGTTATTTTTTGATCCAGTTCTACCAACCGTATTGGTATCCATATTGATATGCTTCTCAAAGCTAAGCTTCTTAATTTTTTTGCCACAGGTTTTTCTGAGATGCGTGTTCCCACTAAAGTGATCCTTGAGAGTATCACTGAAGCATTGGAATGGATTGACTTCTTATGTGTTTATTCCATTAAATTTTCACGGGTAATCCGTTTTTTCTGTCGAAGAATTTTATTACGGAGCAGTTACCTTCATCCACTTCAACAAGCAACTGTTTGGAACTCTTACATATGACTGCCAAAAAATTCGATAGATGAATAACAACAACAACAATAATAATAATAACAACAACAAATTTTAGTCTTAAGAGACCACCTTTACAAATAACCTTTCTAAGTCAGGATCACAAACGACCATGCTCTAACCAGGGTTTGAACCCGGCGTTGCTAGGATAACACGCTAACCACTATGCCACCGAGGCCGGCATGATGTATTACTTATCAGAATATCTTTGAATCGCTATTAATCTCGTCGCTTAAGTCATTGATGTAAAATAATTTAGAAATATTATGTCAACTCCCCAACGTAAGTATCGCCCGAACTTGATAACTTCAAAATCATGTAAACTTAGCATCAAGGGAAAATCCTACTTGCGACCTTCAGGTCAGAATGGGGATTTAAACTGAGCTGCAAATCGAACCAATGATTGCGGTAATAATATTGAGCTAAGACACCTGCTTCCGTAGATTTAACAGGTGTAGTTACTGAAACAGTTACACTAGGTATAGAAAACAAAATAATTTATTTAGTTCAAACTTTCTTTTTTTGTGTACTGAATTGCTTAATCATCTGTTTGTCTGTGTAGCTCTCGCTATTATTTTAATTATCTTTCCTAAAATCCATTTAATTACCTAAAATTTATTAAATCATTTCGCTGATTTTACAATAACTTTTCCCACTTATAGTTCACCCCCTGCCACACGCCGAAAGGCGGCAGGCAGGGTATTTATGTAGATGTAGATAATTCAATGAGGGTTACAAGTAGAAAGATAAGACTGGATGGTACTTTTTCCACAAAATATTTTATTGTTTCCACTTTTGTGGAAAAAGTACCATCCTGTCTTATCTTTCTACATGATGGAATTCCACCACATCTCGCCTGACTCTGTGAGGGTTACAAGGACATACCACCTCAGTCCTTACCTTGCTTAATGTGCCTCATTCCCTCTCAGAAGCTTTTGATAGCTAACGGTTGAGGGGATGAGGATAGCTGTAGATAGCCATAAGAATCTTTAAGTAGAATCTTCGATTTTCATTCAGCTAAGTTTCCTCTCCTCGAGTGTAAAACGGTAAAAAAGGAATAAAATAAAAAAATCTCGAGTGTTGAGAATCGAGTGAAGTAAAAGCTTTAACAGAATCCTCTGTAAAGGATTTGATTCAAATACAATCACTTTGAAGCGTCCTCGTGGAATGAAGGGCGCTTGTGTTCCGAGAGAATCGCTTATAGATTGCTTTGAAGCGATTGCTTTGCAGGCCCTTCAACTTGCTTCCCCAAGTAACGCTTCATTTACACAATGAGAAAGAGAGGGCGCGAAAATATTGGCGGGAAGAAAGATTGCGCGGGAAACGAATGCGCTTTGTGGAAGGTCTTTAAGGGCACAGATTGGTCATCCTCCGGTCATCGACATCGGAAGAATTCAGGCTATCGATTTCTCGCTAGCACTGTCGATTTTCAATATAATATAATGCAAGCGTTTCATGGAGTTAAACACTTGATTGTGTTTTTATCGATCGATTGTTGATTTCCTGAATTTGCTTATAATTACCTCGATATTGTTGATAGCAACGTAAATATCCTAGAGCTTGTTAATAACAACGTAAAAATACAAGGCATTGTTGATAGCAACGTAAATATCCTAGAACTTGTTGATAACAACTAAAAATGCAAGAACTTGTTGATAGCAACGTACAAATCCAAATTCATTGACAGGAACGTAAATGTTTACGGGGAATCATTGAGTCAAATGAACATACGAAGAAAAATGCTGGGAAAGAATTTATTTTCGTGAATGGCGTGGTTTTCCTTTTATGAATTATGTTTATGACTAAGTTAGCCGTGTTACTATATGCAGAGGTGAAAAATTTTAAGGAAACGAAGCTTGGAACAGGTTACGAAAATACTTTGTGATGTGAAAATAAAAGTCTGTGGTGTTATTGCAAAGTAGCGCAAGAAAGAATAGTGCCAGTTCTGTCGGATGTACTGTCAAACATCCTAGAAGTTATGAGCTGTTACTAGCTTTCCCACGCCTTCTGGACGCCTTCGAAGACAATGAAAGACAGATGGTGCATTCCATCGGGGGGGATGGAAGGTCCTTAAGAGTCTAAATTGGTCATCCGTGGGTCATCAACTTCGAGGAAGGATTCGTACTATCGATTCCTTGCCAACGTGATCGATTTATCGATATGGATGGGGAATCACTCACCCTCGATACCCAAAAAGTACAGTAGTGTCTTGAGTAAGCTGTCCGGGTTCCGTCACATCGAAAACGGGACATTTTCCGGGACATAGGGGACATCAGTAAAACGGGACAATTTCTTTGCACGATATTCGAAGAATGATTTTATATAGATATTTAAAAGAATAATCTGGGTCATAAAGTAGGTGGTAATTTTATCCGATTCGGAGAGAGCTTTGAAAATTTTAATAATGTGAGCGTTTCATAGAATTTAAATTTTGGTTGTTTTTTTATCGACTTGATAACCTTAATGCAAAGAATGTTAAGGCTGCATCAGTATTGTTGTTAGCAATGTAAAATTTAAGACTTTGTTGTTGATAGCAACGTAAAAATCCAAGAATATGTTGATAGCAACGTTAAACTCCAAGAATTTGTTGATAGAAACGTAAATATCCAAGAAATTGTTGATAACAACGTAAAAATCCAAGACTTTGTTGATGGTACGTGGAAGACTCCAGGTTCGAGTTCTGGTCTTGTCAGAATTTTTAATTTCATGTCCGTTTTTCCTTGGGAGTTGAATTGTTTAAGGAAGAAAAATGGCCGTAATTGGCCTAAAGACCGCAGGTCTTCCAATTCAATTAGAAACTTCGATTTGAATTTATATTCGATTCCCTATCCTCTCTCCATTCTTTTATCCCTCTATTACTTCCTTATGCCAATTTAATCCGTGAATTTTAAGAGGTTCTTCTCCCGAACTCATAATATGCATTTTCCATCGAGATCTCCATGGTTCCGTAAGGATTAATGTCTCCATTTATCCGAAAGTAAAACAAAAAATGTTCTTTCTTCCTTTCCAACGTCTCGCGTATTGGCCATGTAAAAATTAATCGGAAAGTTTATGGTATTTTTACTCGTATTACGTATTTGACCATTATTTACCATATATTTATATTAAGTATTTTACCATGCACATAAGATACGCGGCGTCACCCGGGTGCAAATCAATGACAAAAAGTCTCTTATCAACGAGGGGCGATGAAGAAGTTCCTAGAATCAAGCTTTATCGTGTGTCCGGGACAGTTTCAAACTGGAATAATATCGGGCGATATTGTCCTGCAGCATTGTTGCTAAAATCTATTAAATTTATCTTGGCGGCTAAGGAGGAGGGGAAGCAATATATATTACTTCTTTTAGGGCACGGGGAGGGAGACAAACCAAAGATGATTATAGTAGATATTATGATGGTTAAATTATTGGACTTATCTTTAAACTCGTATACGAACATTTTCAAATTTCCATATTGTGAGACCCTTGAGAGTGGAAGTTTAGCTTCCGAAATGCGCATAGGGCGATTCCCAGAAATCGGTTGTACGGAATTTCCCGTTTACCTCTAAATGAGAGTTCCTTCTGCCGACGTATGGCTTACTGAGTATTTTCGAACGATTAATTCATCAACAGCCGTGTTTCATTTTTCTTTTATTTCAATGGAACCCGAATCTACCACTTGGAAGGCCTGCAAAATCTCCCAAACGGCACGCCCGAATGTTCTGCTAAGATAGATCGATTGATAATAGAGCAACCGCCCGGCAAGTGGGAGATTCGGGTTCGAGTCCCGGATGTGCTTACACGTATGGTCTTGCTTGAACGTTAATTAATTTTCGGCTACCATGGCAACTATTCATCGCACAGCGCACGAATATGTGCATATTTAGGGCGATAAGGTTGTCACCATGATTTGACCCACTCGCGACCTCGTGTTGAAACAAATGAAAACGCAGATGCGTTCGTCTCAACCGTTTGTCCGTCTCCAATCACCCCTCCTCGGCGCGCAGCTCCTCTGACGAGCAAGATGGGAACTCGTGATCAATAATTGAGCTCTGTTTAGCGTCCCGCCATCAGAACGACCCATCAGCGGCTTGCGCAGGTCATGGTCTAACTCCTTTCGTAGCTGCACCATCCTGCTCGAGGGCGTTGCCATGCTCTCTCTCCATCCATCGCTCTCATAACCGGAGCCGCATTTTTATCTTCTTTTAAAAGGAGGTAAAATAAAGATGCTGGGCGGGGACAAACCATCTTCCGCCCGCATTGTATTCGTGCGGTAATTAAAGGCCCGTTTAACTGGTTAGACGCAGCATCCGATGTGTATCTTTCGGGGGTTCTGGACGGTTTAGGCTGCGAGATTACATCGGTGAGATGTCCTTGACCCTTTACGGTCTCGCAATTTCATGGTAACCAAACAATTTGTTTACGAAACTAAGTATGTACATAACAACCAAGTTCTTCTCTTTCGAGCTAGAACGGTAATTACACCTTCCACTTTACATCTACATGAGTACCTTGAAAGCAGCCTTTTAGCGTGTGGTAGGGGGTGTAAACACCAAAAGATTGCTCTGATCATTTCTCAGGTTTCTTCCCTTTCATCATTTAAGTATTTTGCGTCCTTTTCCTTGGGGATGTCATTCACGTAAATCAAACTGCTTTTCTTCACACATATATGCATGTATTTCTAAGTACACATACAACGTGCAGCACAAGAATCTTATGAATAGTATTTTTGATAGAGTTCAATTAAGACAGACCAGGATGAATAATATTATTCAATATGACTTATACTTCGGTATTCCTGGTGGAGGCCCAGGTTCTTAGCATGGGAATAAACGCAACATTGGCCGGGCGGGCAGACTTCTGCCCTAAATATGACAGAGATGGAATCAGATTTATATTAGCATACATTTCCTGCGAGTCACCAGTGGCGTGCGTAACTGTAAATGTTTAAACAGTTGCAATTTACCTCCCATTACCTCGATACTTTAAAAAAGCTTATTCGATTCTTGGGGGGTTTGGACCCCAAAACCCCGCTGGTTACGTCACTGCGGATACCATACCTTGGCGGATGGTACATTTTCCATTTACCCTGAGGCACAGGATAAGGGAAAATGTATTGTTGTAGCAACGAGAAAGAACAGTTGTAGAAACAATAAACAGGGATTTATAGAGAGATATGGGGCAGACATTTTTGAATTGTGGTTAACTGGAGTTGCGAACATAATAAAGTATATTTGAATAAAGTGCGTTGTTTTCTTACTCACTTATCCTCGAACGTACGGGTATGTAACAGTATTTTCAATTTATCTTTGACTCAGTCTTGTTCATGGCTGTAAATGAATGATAGCCACTGAGTTGTGAATAATACTCAATATTGGCATTTATTGAGTGCGATCTTCATTGAATTATATGGAAATAGTTATTCACTAGGTCTTTGTGCTACACGTGTAGTTTCCCAGTTAAGCGAGGAAAGCAAGGGAAAAGTACCTCACTCCTCATCTTATCCACTACTCCTCATTCCCTCTACAAAGGTTTTTGTAGCTAAAGGTGCAGGGATAAGGATTCAACCAGCATTCCGGATGGTAATTTTACAGGAAGAGGAACCTTTCATCTTCAATTACAATCCATCTTTTACATTAGTCTATATCAAAGCGAAACTGCATTTCATATTGTAAGCCGTTTTCCCGTTATTGATAATCAGAAATCGAGAAATTTAGAGAATTCCTACAATAGCTCAATTTAATTTGATCTAATAGTACCAAATTAGAATAGATTAGATGAGATCAGATTCTAATTTTGGCGGGATCTTAATATGGTTAACTTCATTACAATTTACTACGTACTTTTAATATACTTCGCAAAAATAATGAAAATGTTAGGTAGTGTGATGTGGGAAAAATCTTCTCAACTTCAAACGGAAAAATCCCATGTGCGAGAATTAGTGATGGGACAATTAACCGAATTCGGGATTCCAAAATACCGAAACTTTTTCAGAAATCTGAATCGGAGACTATTTATGAATCTCTTTTTCCCATTTCGAAAGCGAGTCCTTGGAAATATTTGTATAAAAACCAATCTTCCATTTCTATAAGTAATAATAATTAGATAAATAATCATCTGAAGATTTCAAATCGTTGGTAAAACTAGTCGAATGAAAAGCTGTTGTGGAAATGACTAAGTATTCTTTCCTTTAAAATGCGTGTGATTCGACTTATTGATTTTATTTCAGGTGAATACTTATTAATTTTTACTATCAGGAAAAACTAAAATCTATAGATGTTAATGACGCCTAAATATTGTATTTAATGTAAATTCATTTGACGTATTATTGTGTAAGAAATGGAACCTTCGTGTTTTTACCATATTTAGAGCTAATTCCTTTAGTTCTGGTTCGGTTCTGAATAAAATTTGTATTAAAAAAAACTCTTTTCAAAAGTTAATTCATTCAGTTAATATTGTAAGATATCAATTTAACGATCTTAATGAAAACTATGCTATTTAAAAATAAAATGGACTCAAATTGTTGTTTTTCTAGGCCTCTCTTTTTCACATTTCCAAACCAACGGTAACTAACAAATTGTAACCCACGTTCACAGGGGTAACGGGCTTAACCCCACCCCCTCCCAAAGTTTCCACAAATATTTCATTCTGAACCAAATTCTCTAGGGAATTAAATATTATACGCTTAAATATCAATACGCTTAAAATATATCTTTATAGAAAACAATTTCTTATGACGAGATTAAATTATTTCACTTTACATCGTAAATGGGAAGGAATTCAAGATACTGTTAGTTGCAATATGGGCTACTTTAGGCGGAAATTCTGGATGCACCCCATTTAACTATAACGAATTTCAGCAATTGCAGAAATCGGAAATTGAATCGTAACCGAATCAGAATCTTTAAACAACCGGAGTTGCATCGGAATACTTAAAAAAAATTGTATAGTTCCATTAGTAGCGATAAGATGAACTCGGAGAGGGAAATAACCCCCAAAAACAGGGTAATTCAGAACGTCAAACCCCATCACAAAGAGTCAAATAAGCAACTATATAAAAATCATAATTTCTATACCTGCCGGTGTCTACTCAATCGTAATAAGCGACGATAAATTGAGATACATACACCATTTCACACCTGGTTACTTCAGTAGGCATATTTACGTGCGATTGCTTCCCATTTAAATTCGTTCGCAAGAATTCAGAAGAAAGAGTTCCGCGGAGAGAATGGACGAGGAACAAAGAGTCACGAAGCAAGGATGCACGAATGGGGAACAAAAGGGAACGTGCAGGAACGGCGGAAGAAGAAAGATGCATCAGCGACTGAAATGGCACACATATAAAAGGCTGCAAAAGGAGACGTTTGGATGATGGGAAAATGGAGGAATAAAAGGACGGAAAGAGGCTCTTTCAATCGGATTTTTTGTTCCGAACGAATTTTAGAGTGAGACAGAAGTCCCGATTTCAATGGATGGCTGCAGAAAAATCCCTTTTGCGAGAAAAAGGATCGGGTTTTGTTTATTTATTATTTTTTTCAAGAGACGCATTGTGTGCCAACCATTGAGATATTATCCGAAATAAGGTTGCAGATTCACTGTTTAAGAGAAGTTTGTGAGGTGTCTGCAGACAAAGGAGTGATTCGGTGTGCCATCGTGTGCTTAAATCATTAACATTCTCTTATTTGGTATGCTCGCTGGGGTAGGGGATAGGCTGGTAGATTGGCAACACTGCTTACACGTGTTGTCATTATTATTATTATTATTACTGTAATTGTTACTATTATTTATTTATTTACAGGTTACGCCGCAGTTAGACAGAAGTCTGGTGGCAGCGTTTATATATACATTAATTAAACATAATAATGATTTAGTTCAAATTTAAGGTCATGTCACCATACAATAATTAACTATATGCTATATAACGGAATGAATTAAAAATTACAATAATGAAAACGAAACATTAACCTCCATTACATATCATTAAATTATCATCAAGATTTTTCAGGGTTCCTGGTAGGCCTTCACGGCTTCTGTGGCAGTACCGGGGCACAC
>KZ308276.1:353836-397756 GCA_000376725.2 Ladona fulva
GGCTGCCTCTGTGAGGACCTCGGACGGCAGGTTGTGCCACTATGTGGAGACTGCCAGTCTTGCTCACAAAGCATTCCCTTAACAGTGTGAGAGAGACGCGGCACGGTAGTTCAGTGGTTAGAATACCTGCCCGGAAAGTGGGAGACCTGGGTTCGAGTCCCAGTCGTGTCGCTATTTTTCACACTTGTTATTCCTTTATATTTATTATGCTATTTCTCTCTCCCCGTGGTCCAATTGTGGTCCTTTGACGGCTCTTTATCAAGTCAAATACCTCTATATTGTAATCCTAGGAACTTTCTAACTATTGGTGCTGTTTTTAGAATGACTTCCTTTTGGATAAATATGCTAATGTTTTTGTTAATATTTTTCCAGATGTTTAAAATTTTGTTGTAATATTTCCTGTAACTGACTATTGGTAACGTTGTGACTTTTTCATGTTTCTAAAACTGTTTTATTTCCTGTGCAAATGGGTTGTATTCGAAAATCTTTTCTTCTTCGTTATTTCCGATATTGGCGTCTTTAGGGATTGCTATGTCAATTAAGTACGTTTTCTTTGATTTTTTGTCGATGATAGGTCTGGTCTTATGTTGATAACAGTTTTATCTGTAGGAATAGTTTATTGTTTTTATTGTTTATTTAACGGCAACAGGAACCTCCGATTATATCCGTTTTAATAATTTTTCGGCTCGAACCCGGGACCTTGTGGTTAGAAGGCTAGCGCACTAATCAATCCACCACCGAGGCATCCCGGTTCGAATCCTGGTTAGGACAGGGTTATTTGTGTGGGTTGTTGAACGGTTGATTGATTGGAAGGTGTAAAATAGCTTCGATGGTTATCTTTTTCCCCATTTTTGGTTTCTGTCACTTTTAATTAATTATTTTAGCTGAAAATACTCGGCGATCATCTCAGTTTATCTCTTTTTGCTCGTTTAATTTGCCACAGGAAAGGTTCGTTTATTGTAATGAGACGTTTTAGTTCTGTCAGTGAGTTGTTTGTTCGTTGTCATGGAGTTGTTTACGTTCACCGGGAAATTTTTGACGGATTGAAGGTTGTTCGTAATAACAGCTGGTGGCTGGAAACACGAGATTTACGCTATACAAATGAAGCATTTTCCAGGACGATTGCCGTGCGAACTTTTTAACATGCACTGTTGCCCGCGCATGCGCAACAGTACATGTTCGCTACTGTTACAGCTTGAGAGATATTTCAATAATGAAAAAAAATCGTGTGTTACATGATAGTCGTGTACATCATTTGGTGCTTTCCCAGACCGTGTTGGGATGGGTGAATTTCGTTAAATATTTTTTTCTTACTACGCAACGGTTGCTATGATACGGGTCACTCTTACAGCAAAGAAAGCTAATATGTATCATTGCCTGAGTATTCTTGCGAGTACGTGGTTGAAAAGGGGCAATTCATTTTCTGCTTTTAAGAAGGTATAGCTGTAAATGGTTGACGAAAGGAGAGTGATGGTAGGTTGGAGGCAACGGGATGTTAAGAACAAAAATGAAGGAATGGGAAGATGCCTGAGGGACCATAAAGTGGAGGGTTTGAGGAGTTTGATATGAAGAGGGAGATTTTGGGCCTCTATATTGCTTCTAGAAGAGGAGATTATCCGTATAAGAAGCTCATGGGAGATAATAAGACAGCAGCGGGCGTACAAGCAACGAAAGCAAATCCACGGTGAGGACGTGGATCTTCCAAAGACATGGATGACTTATATATGTAAGCAAGGTTTATTTTTCGGTTCAGATTGCCTCTCTGAGTTTAATAATTTCTAATTACTCTAGAAATTGAATAATCATCGACATGGCCATCCTTTTTAGTATATGTTTTTTTTATTCTATGAAAATTATAGCTCTTGCTACCATATTTTTATGGGATGAACATTTTTCATTCGTATTTTGGCATAGTACTACAGTGGAAGATGGATTTAACATATTTTGCCTCGATTTCTATTAATTGCTCATATCATAGCTACTGACGTATGAACGTTTTTTAATAATGGTATATAACTTAGTCCCTATACATAGTCGACACAGCTATTTATCTTTGAATCACCTTTACAAATAACTTAAGCTGGTGTACACATATCCGAAAAATCTGCTGTAAAGCAACTAAATATCTCGGTTTTATAAAGCGAATTGTGGGTAGATGAGATGAAAAGGTTAGGGAGCGATGTTATTTCTCTTTAACCAGGCCTCCTCTGGAATATGCGGCAAGTATGTGGGATCTAGCGAATTAAACGTGTACCCGATAACTCGAGAAAGTTCAGTGCAAGGCGATACGACTTGCTAAAATAAAGTACGATAAATAAGCAAGCGTTACGCAAATGCTCTCAGACGCAGAATCTTTGAAAGAAAGGAAATTAGAAGCTAGGCTGCGATTGCTTGATAAATTCAGAGAAAGTACGTTTGCGGAAGACGTAATCAATATTATGTCCGACAATAAGCGTAAAATTATAGAAATAGATGCGAGGACAAGTCGTTTTAGGGACTAATTTTTTTCCACTAACAGTACGTATCAACAATAAGTTAAAGAGGTAACTTGAACGGTAGTTGTATACACCCTCTGCCACACTCCGGAAGGCAGCTTGCAGGGTATGTAGATGTAGATTATCGCATAATATGAAAAGTGTCATTCCTACGGTAATTTTGCTGCATATAACTGTGCTTGTACCTCTGGTAGCATTAATTTATCTAAACTACCTCACTCCTCATGCAGGCCTCATTCCCTCACCAAAGATTGTTTAGCTAATGGTAATTCTTTGACCTATATGGTTGGGTTTTGTAGTTTTTTATCTACTAAAGAGGCTTAAAGATTTGAAATCTCAATTAAGTTCTTTGGCAACGTCTTCTATTTGCTCTTTGCATTAAATATAATCTCTTTGCGTGTCAGAGATTACTTAATTAAAATTGTCGAACTCGTTTTTAAGTAAGCATTAAATTTTTCAAAACAATGATCATCACGACAGTATATGCGGGTAATTCGGTACTTATTTGTAATCAGTAAGTTTTGAATGACTTAGAATAAGTACTCCTTTATTTTTGTTCGTAACATCAATGTATATTTCCTTGTCAGAATAACTTCAGATCGATGACAGTGGTTGGTTTATAATTCAAGGCAATGTGAACAGAAAATGACACGTTTTCTTATTATAAAGTTAGTGAAACGGACAAACATTGCGAAAAACGTATTGTCTACAACAAAATTTTGGCGAAGACAGTGAATTCGCAAAAACTAGTTCACAGATTATATAAAGAATTATTGTGCAGAAAAAAGTGTTTTATTTTCCTTGGAATAAAGTCTAGAACCTGAAATGTGATTCTGTTATAAGTTATTACAGTATAACTATCGATATCACTGAAAAAAAATCCACTTGTCACAGGAAGATCTGGCGAATATAATTTCTCATTAACTTGTATCTATTTGCAAAAATCAAAAGCTGGAAGAAAGTTTGGTTGGGAATCTTATCCACAATTAGCTGTCGAAAGATTTGATGAGAGAATGAGGCTTACTAGGAGAGATGAGGAGTGAGGTAATTGTGTATGTAAGTGGTAAGATAACTATCCTAAGACAATCTTATACCCTCGGTCTCTTATTTAATATTAGATGTAGTGAGCTATCAAAAGATAGAACTCCAGATTAGAAGAATAGAAGCACCAGATACTCTTGGAGATTTCAAACTCTTGTCGGCTGATGCGAGAGATTTCCTGAAGTATGTCATAATTTAATTGAATACAGGAATTTTTAGTATGGCTGCGACATAGATACATGTCAATAGCAACTGGCTATTGTAACTAACGCAGCGCGACGTAACAACAACTGAGGCCGTGGTTGAATTTTTGGGAAAAAGGAAACGTCAACAACCCCAAGTTTCTCGCAGCTACATAGTTGCCTAAACATTATAAAGTCCGAAGCCCGGTTTGAACCTTTACCCCTCCACCATCAGCTACTAAAAGTCCCGAAGGGGGAGTGTGGCTTACCAGGCAAGATGAGGAGTGAGGTAATTTCTCTTGCTTCTTCACTGAGCTAGTATGCTATGAAATGAGCGTATGTGCAGCTATATGACCACCACATTTCAAAGCATTTATTCAGGAGAGACCTAAATAAGAGTCATCATTCAGGATCACTCATACCTCAGTAGCTTTCATACCAGGACAATCATGAGCCAAACTGAGACAAAAGTAAACGAAAGATACCTTTTCCTCTGTCCTATAACTAATGACAATTTATATATGTATTCCATTCATCAGGACATGATGGCAAGACCCGATTTCCATCACTACAAATCAACGTAGGGTCGTGACTCAACGACTCCCCAACACTGAGGACGTTTCATCCCCGTTCTCAAACCTTCCCTAACGTGAAAGGCGTACTCCGCAGTATTCGACTCATTCATATTTCCCGCATTTCCTTTTAGACTACCTTGATGCCTTACCACTCCCCTCCTTTTCCGGCATGTCTTGACTAGCGGGGGTGCTTCTGTATTGATCTGCTTGATCCCCCCTTCCCTCTGGAGCCCCCCACTCCACTCTTACTACTGGCTTCATCCTCACTATCTGTTCTTTCCACTCCGCCACTCTTCCTTCTGCCATTTATTGAAAAATAATTCAGGCATCCGCCGTTGCCAAGGATACGTGTTTATTTAAAGCGTGTTCTTAATGTTGAGAAAATTCTAATTGTTTACGAGATGGTATAACTCTTCCTTCTGCTATTTATTGTAAGCTAATTCCAGTACCAGCCGTTGCCAAGGGAACGTGTTTATTGAAATGACTGTAAAACTCTAATTGTTTATGAGATGATATAATTCTTTCTTCTAGAATTTATTGAAAACTAATTCAAGTATTCGCTGTTGCTAAGGAAACGTATTTATTAAAAGAGTGACTTGATGGCAATAAAACTATAATTGTTTACGAGGTGGTATAGCCAGCATTGGTTTTGATATTCACACTTTATTTCTTCAGTAAAATTCTCTTTTGGCGCTGAAGTATGTACACTTAGTAATCAAAGTTTTAAACTAGGAATTATGATGCCAAATTAAAAAAAGTATGTTGAATTCCGCACTAGTATTATCTATTTATTGAGGGTCTATAGGCAATGCGCGGATATTTATCATAATTATACATAATTATTATATATGATTTAATTTTAAAAGAGATATTAATTTATTTTTGTTATTTTCCGAAACATTAACGGAAATAAAGAAGTCCTACGTGCCCGTAACTCGAAGCCGTATCTTCCACTTACCAGAAGATACTCNAAGTATTCGCTGTTGCTAAGGAAACGTATTTATTAAAAGAGTGACTTGATGGCAATAAAACTATAATTGTTTACGAGGTGGTATAGCCAGCATTGCTTTTGATATTCAAACTTTATTTCTTCAGTAAAATTCTATTTTGGAGCTGAAGTAAGTACACTTAGTGATCAAAGTTTTAAACTACGAATTATGATGCCAAATTAAAAAAAGTATGTTGAATTCCGCACTGGTATAATCTATTTATTGAGGGTCTATAGGCAATGCGCGGATATTTATCGAATTTATACATAATTATTATATATAATTTCATTTTAAAAGAGATATTAATTTATTTTTGTTATTTTCCGAAACATTAACGGAAATAAAGAAGTCCTACGTGCCCGTAACTCGAAGCCGTATCTTCCACTTACCAGAAGATACTCTATACCAATTAAGCTATCTATGTAACTCGATTATTAGCGATCTTTAGGTCTGCGTTATAGCTTAATTTGTTATAGAACTTCCGAATGTCGTGAAGATTCTGTAAAGACAACGGTTATAATATGAAATTAAGCATAAACGCCGTAAAAATCATGACGCGAAGTAGTAATTTTTCTCTTATCAGAAAGAAAAAAACCTTAAATACATATCATGTTGATAAATTCATTGGGAATGAAATTAATTTTTTGGGCGAAAATTGATTCCAAAACTTCGCGTAAAATGAGCCTACCAACTTAATATACCGAAGATATTTGATGACGCGCCAAGTTTGAAAGTTGTTAATTTAGTTAGCGAATTTAAAATCCGCAAAACTCTTTGAAGAAATATTCCAAATTTTCCGAAGTCCGTAAAGTCCGAAACTTAATTCTTGTCGACTAAGGCCGTTGTTAAAGTGAAGTACTTGTTTACATTCTTGCAGTTACTGCAAGAATACACGTGTAAACAGTTCCGTAAGAAATGAGCGATGATGCATGTTTGATCATTAATTCTACACTGCATTCTCCATTCTGTCACAGGCCACGAATTAATAAAAATCATAAATCACGAAAAGACAGCTGTGGATCTTCACGAGTTATGAAATATTACAGAGTGTAGATATAATTTCCACGAATAACAACTTCGTAATCGCGCTTAGACCTTTTACGAAATTAAACCTGAAGAAGCGGTCGTTCTAAAGTAAGAATCTAATAAAAGGAAACGTTCGTCATGGAATTTTATGCATATGATTTGGGTAACGCATCAGTTTTACAGTAAAAAGTAACTTGCGGAATCAGCTTCGAATGTGGGATCACCGTGATGCAACAATTACCGCTACTCCATTGTCGACCTTTTCTCTTTCAACTTTTATTTAATTATGTGTATTAATCAACGAATAGTTTTCGAGACAGTGTAATTGTTGAAAAATACTTGATCTTAATTATTGAATCCAACTCTTCGACTGACGAACAATCAATGCAGACCTCAATTATTGTTAAATAAGGCTACACCAGTTCCAACAATCGTTTGTTTTTCCATTAAAATCGTGTCTCAATTGTAGGTTCCCTCTTTCATCCACCATGAAGTCAATATAGGTGGCTATTGTTGTTACGTAAAATGCCACATATGTTGCAACAATCATTCTTTCATTGTTTGACAGGTGTTGCAATAATGACGGAAATCTCGAAAGCTTACTTGACACACGATAATAATATGTGGAGTGTAGTTTTATTAAAAGTACTTCTGCAACTTAGGTCGAAGCGCACATTCGTGCTCATACCGGGAATCGAACCCGGAACCGCTTCCTTCTAAGGCGAACGCACAGCCCACTTGGCTACCAGGGAGCCGATACTATCATGTGGTCATTGATACGTAAGATAAACCGTTTCGAAATTTCAATGTTTGAAATTTCAATTCCTTAGTTTTTAATATTTAACAATATCAGTTGCAACAATGATAAGGTGTAAGCGCAATATTTTTGACGATAATAGACAAATGTAGCGTATTATCATTGTTATGTACGATTCTACGTGTTCAACTGTTTCATTCGAGGCGTTGCTATGACTTTCTAAAGTTCAACTATTTGACTCCCCATTAATAGCCGCACCTCGAGGCACTTGCTTACATTCTGAAGCGGGCAAAGATGAAGGTCTCTCAGGCATATACTCCTCGCATCCCAACATACATTCAATTTTCCTATCCCTCCTGCCCCATGGACTCGCTTCTCCCCCATTCACCCCTCGTGTTTGCCTCATGGCTATCCCCCAAAAGTCCCCCCTTTCACAGTTTCCCCTTTTCGCTCCAAAATCCATCCGAACCGCACCACTTCAACTTTCCCATAAATCTCTCCCTCTCTCTCTCTATATATATGTATCCCTCTAATATTCGCCAAAACCCTCGCCATGCCCTTTCTCTTCCCCCTTTCAAAGGAGGAAGGGGCCCCCGATCCTCCCTAACCTCTTCAAGTGGGAGCAATAGCAGACTGCCACTAATTGAGACGTCTCAACCTCGTGACGCCGCGTCACACGTCAGCGGATTTGACGTTTGTCGAAGAGTAACCGGTGACCGCGGAAAGTGGACTGGAAGGAATGCTTCCGTCACGCCCACGCGCGGAATTCAACGCTCAGCTGCCGATTTCACGGCGGTCTCTCGAGGAAACATATTTTGGGGCCCATCCCCAAATGAAATCCCTGCTAACATATCTGGACGAGTGAAATATTTTGTATTTGGCACAAAAGGTACAAAATATTTTGGAAGCAATTGGTATTACGCGACACTACTACTTACTTACTACTACCGCTACTTCGGCCGATCCGACAATGAGCGTAAAATGAGAGAAATAGATGCGAGGAAAAGTCGTTTTAGGGACTCATTCTTTCGGTGAATATGCGACAACAGTAAGCTAAAGATGTAACTCGAACGCTTGGTGTTTACACCCCCTGCCACACACCGAAAGGCGGGTTGCATGGTATTTAGGTTGATGTAGAACTCTTGATCTCGACTTTTGTATACAAGTATGTATGTACCTTAAATATCGCCATCTCGCCCTCAATAAAGATGTTTTACAACAATAATCATTACTCTTATACCGGTTCGAACCGGTTTGACGTATTATGTCCGAGATGCACCGAAAACTGAACCTCAAATTTGCATTTGAACCGGAGAGAAAACCGAAAATATTTACACCATGGTACACAAATGGTATGAACAACTAACTTACATGTTATGGCAGTAATGACGTGGCACATATGTATAAGATAATTATAAAATAATGAATTGTTGTCTTTATTCTGTTTGGGTTTCTTCTTACGGATGTTGCGAATTGGAAGAAATTGATAAAGCACGAAGCAATAGACCTACAATTAGACTAGCGAGGCATTCATAAGATGAGGTTTATTTGCCCCTGACACTTCGGCAATTATACAACCAAAGGAGCATTGATGTGGCATACGTTTCAGGCGCAAGTGACCGTAAGCAGTGACCAGTAACCACGAGTTGGTCTGAAAGAAAAAGATGGTTGGAATACGGCTGTTAATGAAAGGGGGTCTCCACAGAGGAAGTCTCCTGAGGATGGAGGCTTTCTCTCTGAAATGATCATTGGGACTTCCCAGAAATCGGTAATCCGGAGCTTCCCGTTTGTCTCTTAACACGAGTTCCGCTTGCCGAAATACGGTTTTTAAGCCTCCAACGAATTGGTCTGTTCCGTCTCATATTACTTTTAATGTAAATATTATTCGTTTAACTAGAGAAGGTTAACGCGAAGCAACAGTTAACACCAAAACATATTATGGTGCATAGGAAAATACTCTAACAAAACGCTTACGATAATTGGAAACGTTATTTATAGTAGGATTTCTGTCCCTAAGAATTGTTATGAGAAGGGGCGTCAACAATACCTGTGGTCGTCATGGTGACTATTATTCAAAGCAGTCTAATTTTACCAAAATTCCGTTTGCTTTACGGACGATTTCCGATTTAGAGCCGCAAACTGCATTTCATGGTATGAATAATACTCTTTACTGAGTATTCTTCATATCGTTCATTAAATTTAGATTTTTTAGAGGGATGCTGCATGCTAAGAATGGTGTTTTCTTTAGAAAAATATAACACGTCAAAGGGTCGAACTCGGGGCTATTGATAGAAGAAACAATGCCCCACATTATTCCGCTTGCCTTACATTTAATGAATAGGAACGTTTTGAAACGTATCACTTTAAATTTTACCAGTTGCAGGGCGATGTCGACATTAACATTCATAGGCACATTTCAATATGTTTTAATAAACAGACTTAAATATATGTACTCTTATGCTTCAATTAATCACTCAGGATATTGTTTGGCATCCTTTATAATTTAACGTAACATCGTTTTCCGTGAGAAATAACGATACTATTACGAATATTTAATTACTTTGACGTATAAGCAGTTTGGAAATAAAAAATTTTTACCTCCGTGTGTGATAATGCATGTTTTTTCCGCCAGGCGCGTACGTGTTTACCCTGAGTTTGAAAAGGGGATTATGCAGTCACAATTTCATCTTAATAGACTCATCAATTGCTTCTTCTACGGCCACATTTTCCACTGCCGTGCGTCTCTCGAGTCCTCGTCTCTCTGGGAAATGCAAGCTGCAGTAAGGGGACTTTTTTTCCCACTTTACATCAAAGGAATGATAATGGCGCCCTCTTTCTTTCTCCATCCAAAGCTCTTTCTTTCCACTGCGATGCTCAGATCCCGGAATCCTCCTTGGCTAAATATTGATCAAGATGTCAGCCAAGCACAGGGTTTAAACCTTTCTCCCCGAAAGAAGGGAAAGACATGTTTTTATTCGGGGTTGATCCCTGTTTAATTCGCGCTCTGCCTTTTGTTGCTAGGAAACCAGTCTTATGGCTTCCGCACTACTTGGAAAATTTGAAAGACTTAAGTTGGAAATGAATTAAGACTTAGTAGTCTCGTTAACGTTATATAACTGCGATAAAAATTTGGGACTCTCATCTTAATTTCGGCCTCTGGCCTTATACAGTAGTGGAATCGAGGCTCAGAAGTCCCGTACTAATTTTAAACTGCTACAAACACACTGGATTCAATCCGAAATAGCGACTCCATAGTCCCATGTTATGCTCGACCTTTTGAAAATACAGAAGATATTTTGAGACTTAAAGAGTTTCTTCTCTCATTTGACCAGTTATGAACGCTTGGGTGTCTCAACGGGGTCGAACGAAGAGCTTGCGAATACTTAAATTCGTTGGTTACCAGAAAATTATTCACGTTTCACAAATCCACGAAACAATAAAGTAGAAAAAAATACCACCTCAGAGATGTAAATAAATGTTTCGGTTTGTTTTACTCTTTTAATTTTGCTAGGTACTGCCCGTCTGAATATCACAGACAACGGTACTCATTCAAACCACCGAGCCACGTTTGCCATTTAGCGACGAAAAAATCATTTAGCATGAAAAATCCCTAAATTGTAAATTAAGTTCTCTCAGAAAAACGTCGTATGGTCACCGATAGAATATACATATGTTCTCACGTTCGGTCTGAGATCAGCTGGGTTTCCATGGTAACGAAACAATAACTTTTGTTCAGATTCCATACTTTTCTGGTTGATAGAATGTGTAATTTTCCCTAGGCTAACCCTGGTGATATTGATGCCGCCAATGTTTCGACGACACGCTATTTTATCTTCCTCAGGGAAATTCCAAGGTTCCGCGGATCATTTCTTACATTGGTTAAACCGGACGCACTATCACTACTCTTACCTGAGAAGGCACCCGTAACATGCGCTCAGACCGACAGGAGGAATCGGTGGTCGTAGAAAACTGTCGACGTCTAATCCGTTAGATCAATTTTAATAGTAATTCGTGACGCCTTGGACACTTTAAGAGATGTTGGGATAGGTGCATTGAGTAGGTCAAGTAGAAGTACGATTAACGAGGAACACGATTAGCAATTCGTGGAGAGAAGCCATAAACAAGAACCCGATTGGTCAAAACACGACCAGTCAGAGTATGCGTCGCCATAGCAACATATGTAAAGGTTTTTACGGTTATATTGTTCGCTCTTGCAACAATCATAGCTACTTCCGTGAGCTTATTCACGCAAGTTTGGCTTGTGATTTTTCTGTCTAGTCTTGGCTTAATCTAGTCTGTTTTTTCTTACGGAGTATCTTCAATGGAATAAAAAGAATCTTTGTCGTATCAGTCATCAGAATTCACACAAGTATTTAATTCGTAAATAAGCCAATGCTACTATACTTTCTCGTAATTTGACAATACTTTCCTGGAGTCCACATGCTTCCTCGTCTGGCTCGCAAATGATAGTTTGTAGATTACAAATTCGATTCTTATAGAGTTAAAGGGCGTTAATTAAAAGCGCCCCCTTTTTATTCACTTGGTAAACCCACCTCCGCGTTTATCGCATTCGACAAACAGATGCTTTTTTCCTCCGTTTGAAGCGCCGTGAAATAAATCGCCGCTTCTATGGAAGGCATCATTTTATGTTTTAATAAGGGAATCCTATGAAATCCTGTTTGTTTACCCCTCGTCAATATTACACGGAACTGGACTGGAAAGTGCCGCTCTATTAAGGCTGGAGAGACAAAATATCCTGCGTTTGGGGAACTCTTTATCTAGGTCAATATCCCTTTGAGTGTAGGGAATTATGGACGATTTTCAGCCGAATATTTAAAGGCGGAAGTGAATCCGCAGCGCCATCTTGAATGTCGCCCGATTAATGGCGGATTTCATTCCGAATAAAAAGGTTATGAGTCAAAGGAAATAACGCCGTATCATTCGAATGCAAGGGGTGGAAAATACACAAACCTGTGGCCGCATGCGGGCAGATGTATCGCTTGGTGCGGCCTCTCATTCCAGTTGTTCTGTCTTTAAAGTCTGAAACCTGATTGGATCCTTAACCCCTCCACAATTGGATACCAAACGTTTTGGAAGGGGAATGAGGCCTACGAGGTGAGGCGAGGAGTGGGGTAGTTCGTTTTGCTATGAAAAGCTTTGGAGAGGAAAAGAGGCTCTCGAGGCAATGTGAGGAATGGTGTAGTTTGTTTTTCTACCAAAAGCTTTTGTGAGGAAAAGACGCTTGAGAAGCTAGATGAGGAGTTACGTATTTTGTTTATTTTACCAGAAGATTTAGGGTGGGGAATAAACTCGCGAAGCAAGATGAGGAGTGAGGTATATTGTATTTTGCAAATATCTTTGGAGAAGAAATGAGACTCGCGAGGAAAGATGAGGAGTGTGGTAGTTTGTCTTTGTTTTCTTACTGAGCTTGAATCCTATGTTTGGGAAAGGGCCACGTGAATGCAATGACTCCATGAATAACATTTTTTGTTACATTCTATGAGGATTGATGGAGATAAAAGATAAGTATGAAAAAATGGAGTGTTCTTTTCCTTGCCAACACATCTACAACCACAACTTGAGCTGTGGAAGCAAATGTAAAAGACTGCAGCCTTGCAATTGCAATTAGTAATATATTCCTACAGTGTACGATACAGCGACTTTATTGATATTGCTCATCGTCATCTTTCTTTCTACAAAAAAATAAGCGCAAATGCTAATTGGGACCTCAATCCCTCTACCATTAGCTATCAAGAGGTATAGAAGCTATATTTTCTAAGGATGATGAGGAGTTAAGTAATTTGTCTTTCATATCTTTCCTGGGCCGGAAGCCTATAAGTGGAGCCATTTCATGTAATAGCTACAAAGTGGCCCAATTAATAACGCTTTTCATAGCTGTGAATGCCATTATTCAGCAAGACTCATACCTCATTAACTTTCATTTTAACGAACAGAGACTGAGACAAATGTAAATGAGATATACATTTTCCTATATTGTGTTCAAAAAGGTCCCAGAAAAATGTTGCATTCATCAAGATGTGGCTTTAATATATGCTTTTACTGTAGCAATAAAACCATTTTCTTTTATGAGGGTATATTCTTGAAATGGAATAAAGTAGGGAACCCAGGAAACACAAACTATTAGCATCAATTAACTTAATTGAATTTTTAATTATGTCCGTTGCCTCCCTTTTATAATAGTGGCATTCTATTTCTCAGTAAAAAATATTCCTAAAAAGAATTTATTAGCAAATTACTATCTTTATGTGTCAAATGTGTATATCGATGTTTGGAGTATTTTGTTTATATGATTTGTCGCGGATGTAAAGTGCCTTCCAGCGACTTCGGTCCCTGTCCAATACATAGTTGCGATGATTTGAAATGTAGCGAGGTATGAATTACAGTTATATTTCTCGTCCAGGTAGCTGTAAACTTATTGTTTAAACAAGAGTGTAACAAAGGTTTTGATAAAACATATGAAAACGTGGATCCATACAAAATCATTAACTTTTGCATCCACCGCGTTCATAAATATGCCCACTTGTGAAGAATTAATTAACCGTCTCCAAGGTTATTAGACTATGAGATGAGTCCACAATATTTAATTTCCGGCCCTTTAATAGTCCTCTGTGTTTTAAGCTTTGGCTCGCCAAAACTTTTTAATCTCCCGTTCGCCAGAAAGTTGCAATTTTAAGCGAAAAATCGTGCCGAAAATGGTGGGCTTAATCTTGAAACAGTTTTATTAGTAATGGGATTTAGTGGACTCGGCTATAAAATGAATGCTATCAAACAAAACGAGTCCAAAAATCCTCGTTAATCCAATTCAAGTATGGACGAAAGGTTTAAATCGATGAAAAAATCTCGGGCAGCATGTTTCACGGGAATTTAGGAAAGGAAGCGAAAAAAAACTTCGAGTTAAAAAATATGGAAAAAAGACATACTTCCTTCATTAGTTAGTTCCAATTTCCCCGCTAGGGCGCGCTTTCGAAAAAAAGTCAAAATGGAGGCGGGAAGGATCGCCAGGGCAACGTATAAACAAAAGGATAAAAGGGC
The DNA here is from genome assembly GCA_000376725.2 of Ladona fulva. Classification (NCBI taxonomy): domain Eukaryota; kingdom Metazoa; phylum Arthropoda; class Insecta; order Odonata; family Libellulidae; genus Ladona; species Ladona fulva. The sequence continues at coordinate 367,955 of KZ308276.1, forward strand.
GGGGGGAGAAAAGAGCATACGTGATTCGCAGTCGTATCCCTTGACAACCGTAGCCTCATAATTAGTCGGCCGGTTTTTATGCGAGCGGAGAAAGATATGGAAGCGAAATGGATCGAAGAGGGGGAAGGCAATATAAACAAAAGAGTGGAGATTTTTTAATTACGCAAGGAAAAGATCTCTGTGATGTTGAATGCTCGCCCTTCAGCCATGTGCAGTTCAGGTGAGGGGATGTCATGCATAGCGGCACGTGATTCAGACGAAGGGGTGGTTGGAAGATAGGGTTCAGTCGTGATCTTCGCCCAGGAGTATTAAAAACCCGTCATAAGTTATGCACGTAAAGCCCCATTTGACGGTCAAGTAATGTAATTTAAATGTATCGCTAAGAATAGCAGTTTATCGGTCGCAATGTACTGCTGTAAGTATGAAATCTTGTTAAATGGAGGTATTTTCTGTCACTTCCGGTCGCGATGGCGGAGTGGTTAGCGTGCTGGCTTTCCAACCACAAGGCCCTGGGTTCGAGTCCGGCTTACCACAAGATATTGGTTTGGGGATGTTTGTTTTTGTTCGTCAATAATAATAGTTAATGAAATGGATGTAATTTGGATTATCTTTCTGTGTTCATCGAAAAAGCCATTATCATAATTATTATTATTCCTAATTCTTTCATGATCACTTTATTCAAAATGGCTTAGTATTTATTAAAGAAGGTTTTTTAAGCTTTTATCCTTCGGAGGATAGGTAATAAGCGACAATTCCAAGATATTTGGGTTGGGATTTCTGTTTCTTCACTTCGGTTTCATCCAGCCTAATTTTTTATTGTTTTATTGGCGGGATACTTTTCGTAGCAGTGTAAAATTTAGTAATAAAAATTACCAAGCTCTTGATTGATTTAAATTCGTTGACTAGTTTGTCTCACTGCAATTATATTTTTAGAGAACTGAAGTCAAATTTACCTCAGGTGTACCTCAAGGCAGCGTAATCGGATCTGTACTATTCCTGTTATATACATCAATACCTAAGCAACAAGATCGCTAGCAATCTGAGGGTATTTGCGGATGACTCGGAAATATATAGAGTAATTTCAAGCGACGAAGATAGCATTTCACTTTCAAACCATTTGTCTCCTATTCAAAGATGGTGCCACAAATGTTAAATAGTTTTAAATGCCAGTGACCAATCAAAGTGCGAACCTCTGATCATTACGGGGGCTTAAAAGTGACGGAGCTACCAGAAACTTCTCACTTGAGGGCAACTGAAAGCTTACATCGGCCCTGAATTAATCTAATTGCATATAAGTCAGGAATGTCCAACCTTTGACCAATGGTGGGCCGTTGACGTCGCGGGCAGCAGATAATCTGGATGCTAATAACGCATTTAAATTTGTTAAATCAATTGCAATGGTATTTAAAGAGAACATATATTTTCATTCTCTGGGGTAAATTATAATTGAATTATCTTCTCAGGATCTTATCAGGTCTTTGGATATGAGGATGAGTGAAACTTTCAGGAATGAATTGGTTACTGGTTGGGGTTTGCAGGCCACGCGTTGGATACCTCCGATCTACATAAGCATCGTCACCCATCAACGTTTGTCATTGTTGTAATCATCAATATATCAACTGATTTCGTATGTTTAATACTGTGTAGAATCTTTCGTGGAATGCATAAGTAATTGAAGCTATCAATCGTATATATATATCTCTTATCTCACGCGCATTTCCGGATCGGCTCAAGTAGCATGGTGATCAGATCCATTTTATTAATATTCAAGTAAATTTCTATCAATCGGCTAAAGCATGCGCCCAGAAAATTGAAGATTGCAGATACGAGTCCTAGTCCTTTCAGACTTTCTTCACATCCGTTATTCCTTGGGATTTTTCCCAGGTGCAAAGTCACCTTTACACTTTTCCTTACATTTCTATCACGTCTTCTGCAAATTTACTTTCTCACGAATCTCTTAGCAATCGCAAGGATCTAATTTGCTGTTTTTAAAGTGTTTCCGAACTGCATTAATTCGTAGAAACAAACCTTGCACCACCCGCTCGAAATAGTTTGGATATATTAATTATTTCAATTCCTTTAAACCAATTGCACGTTGGCATGGCAAGTGTATTTATAAAAAACATGAATATAATAAGTAAAAATTGTATGCATCAACATTATAGGAAGAAAGGCAACATGTTTTTGGAAACAAACCTTACCGAAAATCAATAAAGGATCGAACACTTAATAAATCAGTAGTTTCAGTTATAAATCAATCGATTTTCATAGGTAGCCATCACTTAAATTCAAAAAGTTAAGTGAGATAATTATTACTATCAAATATTTGAATTTAATCAACCATGAACGGTTATTCTACATTATCTTGAAGAATGAAATATTTATCATTTGTCTTTTGGTTCTGGACAGAGAAAAATGTATCTTTTATATACTTTTGTCACAGATTTGTTCATGGCTGTGATGATATAAAGGTTACTGAGGTATGAATCATGTTGAATAATGACATTAATTAATGTTTATCCTTATGCAATGTTACGAAAAGTGTTACTCGTAGAGTCACTATGCTTCACAAACGTGGGCTTGTTCTGCTTATAGCATTCTGGTTCAGTGAGGAAAGCAAGGGCAAACTACCTCAACTCCTCATCTTGCCTAGTAAGTCTCATTTCCCTCTCTCTTAGTAGCTTATGGTAGAGGGGATGAGGTTCCATCTGGCCTTCGGGCTGAATACTTTACATACAAGAAAGAACGAATAATTACAGCGAGAAAGTTTGACCACTATTTACGACCTCTTCGATTTAATGAAACCTGGCTGATGAAGGTATTAGCTATTTTCCCGTTGCAAATATTAATGCAAAAAGAAAGAAAATTTATGAAGAAGAAAGTAAGGTAGCTATTTACCTACTGGTTTTAATTAAGACGAACACTCTCATGGGAATATTAATACTCGTATTGCAAAAAACGGCGGAACATTACCGCGAACCCTAATTCCGACTTCCCGTGCGAAAATGATGCGAATCCCTCGTGACGTCATCGTCTGGTGGTGAAGTTGCATACTCACACACTGGATCGGTGGCCGTGGGGTTTCTTTGAGCACTCATCATCAAAGGATGCATATACAAGCAGGGAATTGAAAAGAGTAAGGCGGACTTTTTTCAGCGAATTCCAGATGAAAACGAATTCCACTTTCTCCCGTAGGCTGTTTTTATCATTTCCTGAATACCTTTTCATACGTACGTGTGCGCGCGCTTTTTTCTATAAGTTTCAAAGCCCTTTTCCGGTTCAAAAGGCAGGGCAAATAGGTGGTCTGAATGAACTATCGAGAGCGTGAGGAACGTGCTTGGTTCACGAGTGATTCGAAAAACAGGCCTTTCGCCTGTTGGACCGTCTAGGTCAGGAATATTTCGGAGGTGCTCATTTCCAATGTTCTAATAAAGACGGAGCTGTAACAGATATTAAGACAAACGGGCTATACTTTAAGCTTACGAAAAACTGATCAAGAGTTCACATCTATATATAATGAACGCTGTTAATAGTACAGCTGGGGTTAGCGTGCTAATGATACTGAATATCTTGGTTTGAAACCTAGTTACACCATGGATGTTTGCGTTACGTCGATAAAAGCTTGATTGCATTATTATTATTTTTTGACCCTATTTTTGGCGAGCTTAGGCCTAAGTGGGTCTCTTCCACCTAAACTCTTATCTTTTACGTGAACCTCTTTTGGTGAGCCTAAAATCTTATCCCTTTTTTACCTCAGTATTTACCGGCAAAGTAATGGAACATATCAATTTTAGTCAATTCATGAAGTCCTTAGATAACAATCGTTCCAGCAACAACCAACATGGTTTTCCAAAGTCCTTAGATTTTGGGCAAACTCAGCTTGCATTACTGAGAGAATAAAGCATGACGCTATTTTCCTCGATTTCAAGAATGCTTTCTACAGAGAGGCCCTCACTACAAATTATTTTCCCAATTAAAATCTGCAGGTGCTAACAAGTATGAAATTGACTGGGTCAAGGATTTCCTCTACGGCAGAGAACAATAAGTAGTACTTTGGCGGCAGTTTGGACAAAGCCAAAGTGACATCAGGCGTACCTCAAGACAGCGTAATCGGACCTTCACACTTTACGATATGTATAAATGACCTGATCGACGAGATTGATAGTAATGTGAGGGTATTTGGGTATGACTCGGCAGTATCTAGAGAAATTTAAAGCAAAGAAGATAGCTTTCCAATCTCAAACGATTTAATTTATGTTCAAAGGTGGTGCGGAAAATTGAATCTAGATCTTAATGTAAATATATGCTCTGTAGTATACATATTCGAAAGAAAACAATTGCACCAGTCCACCAGTTTTTTTTTATCAATCGAACTCATGTTCGATTGATAAAAAAGCGAATATCATTAGAATAACAGATACTTCGCAGTCTGCAGATGCTGAAATTAATTATATTTTAAAGATATATATAAAAATTCTATATTTCTGTTGAGATGGTTGTGCTGTGTGAATATTGTGTACCACCTTTGTTTATTTATTTCAAAGAAATCCTTAAACAGCACAAGGCGATTGAAAGAGAATAACCATATTACAAAAAGTGTACAAATAAAAAAATTAAAAGACAATTATAGAAATAAAGGATAAAACTAATTATACAACTACAGTTTTAAATAAAGTACAGACATTATAAGTACTACTTGAGTGAAAAATCATACAAATGTATCTAATGAAGGAGAAAGAGATAATATACTGTTGTACAGATTTAGCAAGAGGTGGACTCTCTTACAGATTTAGTTATCCAGCTGTAAGATAGATAATGCTCAAAACAGAGAGAAAAGTAGCTATTGCGCGAAGGGAAATAACCTCATTCCCCATCTTGCCTAGTAAGCCTCATTTCCTCTCCATGGGCTGTGGTAGCCAAGTGAAGAGGGTAGTGATCAACCAGCCTACAGGATCTGAATTTATGAACGAACAATTCTGATCAGTCTACGCGATAAATCCATTTCGTAGTCTTACTACTATGTCTGAATAGAAGTTGTCATATTTTAGAAGTGCTTCGACAGCTAGAGTCATTTCACCCCCGGAGTCAACCCCCACCGGATGTCGAACCTGGGACCTCTTTTATCAAATGCGTTACCGCTATTCGGAGGACCTCTGCAGTCACAGGTCAGACAGTAGTCATCAGTAAAAACAGTCATTACATTGCATCGATGATGTTACGCTAATGATAAAAGAAATAACTGATAACAATTGATTATTGCAACTCACGGAGCTTTTTGTTACATTAATCCAAAACCATCTTTGTAATTGTTACCAGAAGTGTCAACAATTAAATTTCTCTCATAATAGTCGTGTCGCTCGGCAATAATAGGGTTTGAAAAGGTTTGATTGTAAGTGGAAAGAGATCAAGGTCAACAATTGGGACAGAGACGATTGTTACCTCATGGGCGGCCATGATTCCACAACCGGCAGTGCCAATCTTCCCATCTGCTTTACACCTTTTTTTATCTCCCTTCCCTCGTCCTTCAATTGCCCTTCAATTGGCCCCATTAAACTCTTTCATCTCCACTCGCTCCCTTTGATCGGAAGGACTCAATCGGAGACCAGGAAGGAAGCGTCGGGTTAGATGGGGCGATTGAGTGCCAAACATGCACCTGATTGGTTCTTCAGGAAAAAATTGAAGATCGACTCTGCGATTCATCTTTTGAGAGACGATTAACGAACGATGCTCGGAACGATAAGGGAATCACGATTGCGTTTGTGATTCCCACTCACGATGGTCACGCGTCTAAAGTCCTCTCCAAAAGAGCCGAAAAATTTCCTTTCATCGCACTTCATTTTGCCGCTTTCCGCCATTTCGTCCATGTTTATTTATACCATTTTGAAATGGCTCGGATTATGAAATTTTGATCAAAATGTGATATATTGTTTTAAAATGTTCACATGATTATGTGTTATGTACATTTCATCAATTTTATATGATTGGCGTAACAGACTGGGCACTTTTCATAACAATAACAACATTAATGTTGATACAACAACAATGTTGATGCAACAACAATGGTTATACAACAACAATGTTGATACAATTACAATATTGATACAACTACAGTGTTGATACGCCAACAACGATGATAACTACGACCTTATAAGCGAACTGACTATTGCTTTGCTGAATCTATTGTTGAGAAATCATTCAAGACGACTCTGACAATCAACCCTAATAGATAAACGAACCACCAACAACCATGTTCCAACCTGGATACGAACCCGGGGCCTTATTGTTCCTGTGATAATATGCAACCCCTGCCACACACCAAAGGGGGCATACAGGGTACTTTTGTATATGTAGATCAATTATTACCTGAGTTTGAATACAGATGGCACTGATGAGGGAAGTTAGCGGATGCTTTTCGTTTTAAAATTTCCTCATTAAAAAAATCGGGCTGATTAAATGGGTTGTTTTTCGATAAGTATCCATTATTAGGAAACGTGTTGAGTACATGTTGGGTACCCTGAAATGTATTTAAAAGAATAAAAGCCAATTCCGGTTGAATGCTATGAGTAGGGCGTTAAGAACTTCTTTATCTCCTACCTATGTTTGCCTATATTTTGCCTGCAGATGTTTTTTTTTACGGAGAGATAAATTTAATTCTCGAGCGAATCGAGTGTAATCCCCGCGCTGGAAGCGAAACTTGGCATCCATTCAAAAACTCCAGTTAATTACTCTTTCGAGGAAAAATGGGGATTTTCGCGACTCATTTCCTATTCAATTAATAATGAATCGCAGTTGATCTGAAAAGAAATAGTGCTCTCGTTATTCTCCAATCCAAAATTCTTTTCCAAATTCATATAATACTGAATCTGTCATTAATAGTTGGAATTCGTTTAGAAACTCGTTGCCAACTCGGTTGGTATGAAGGTGTTTATTTTATGATCGAATTTGTAAATTTTTTTCTTAAATTTCCTGGTTGCTAGGATTTTGTTTACATGGTTTTTCATGCATATAATGAATTATTGAGGATTAAAAATGTTGCCGAGATGTTGTTGTTTTTTGGTATCCACTTCCGGTTAAGGGATCAAATGGAGATGTTGGTATCTCTATAATGAGTATTCCATTGCCAACATTTTACTTTAGTGATAACTATACCTCAATATTATTAAAGGATATATCATTTTCATGTGTTCTTACTGAGGTAATTGTCTAGAGTGTTGATTTGTTTCTATGAAGAAGCAATACTATACCATTATTGATTATGTTAGTATTTTTACTATCTATCGTTTAATAAATTTGACTATGATTGTCCTTATGTATTTTTAATAATATAAGCATGACGCTATTTTCCTCGATTTCAAGAATGCTTTCTACAGAGAGGCCCTCACTACAAATTATTTTCCCAATTAAAATCTGCAGGTGCTAACAAGTATGAAATTGACTGGGTCAAGGATTTCCTCTACGGCAGAGAACAATAAGTAGTACTTTGGCGGCAGTTTGGACAAAGCCAAAGTGACATCAGGCGTACCTCAAGACAGCGTAATCGGACCTTCACACTTTACGATATGTATAAATGACCTGATCGACGAGATTGATAGTAATGTGAGGGTATTTGGGTATGACTCGGCAGTATCTAGAGAAATTTAAAGCAAAGAAGATAGCTTTCCAATCTCAAACGATTTAATTTATGTTCAAAGGTGGTGCGGAAAATTGAATCTAGATCTTAATGTAAATATATGCTCTGTAGTATACATATTCGAAAGAAAACAATTGCACCAGTCCACCAGTTTTTTNAAAAAAATTAGTATAGGAAAAAATTTAACTATTTTCACACGCCTGCCTTTGAAGATCTTTCCCGCTTGCACCCCCTGCCACACACCATGAAGCAGCTAGTTAGATACATATTTACATGTAGATTAAGACGCTTAATTTTCCGGATGTTATGAAGAAAAACGTTACAATTCGGTCGAATTCTATTTTATTAAAAACCGTCGCCTTGACGATTTAATTGTTGAAGTCGAGCTTGTTGACCCACCCGCTATTTATATGATATTACGTGAGGAAAAAGCACAGGAATGTATCCATGGCGACAGAAGGCTAACTTTTGCCGTATGATTTAAACTCTAAATTTTACGAGAATTTTACCGCGGGTATTAAGGATTAGTACTAGGGTATTTTAAGGAATGGATGTATTACTCCGAAGTCTCCGGAAGTTATACAGTGCGTGAGTTATAATATGATCCGGCGTTCGATTCCCACTCCTTATCGAATCGATTCATCAGTGAAAAGAAAAGAAAAGAAAGTTTTTCTTTCGATTCGAGCTCGCTAAAGAGTTTCGCCAGGGAAAACGAAAGCGTATCTCGGTCTATTTGTGGACGCGGTCGGAAGTGTGCCAAAGCGATAGGGGAGAAAAATGGACACTCCTTGGCCACTATCATCGACCCGTCGAGATTAACTGGGGATAATGGAGGAAAGAGGGAATTTGCGATCGAGATGGGAGCGGGAGAAAAATTACCGAATATCTGATCGGAGCGTAACTTAGGGTTAAGATAGCGGAAACTGTGATTCCGGGTTGCTAAGGGCGATTTTTTCGAAATTTGTGCGGGATTGTTTCCCGGAGCGGGCTTAAAGAAAAATCGTTATATAATAACAATGTAAGGGGAAAAAATTACTGATCCGAACACAATTACAATTCTCACTAATTTTCACTAATGCGTTGTTACCGGTGTAACCTTTAATTGTTGTACAATTAGCATAAGACTCGAAAACGGTCTTCGAAAAAAAGATATTTTTCACGGCGTAAATCTAAAGCAAATTGATTTAAAACAATGTATTACTTAATTAATCAAAGAATAACAAATCTTACCATTAATATACATGGGGCTAAATTACCCCTGTAATATTATATATATATATTTAACGCTCGCGTACGGTTACAACAATTGAGTCGGTCGTTATGGAGAAGGGATTGTTGTGAAAGCTAAATTTCATAAAATTTTCGTTTGTTTAATAAAAATTTTCTCATTTTTCATTCGCTTAAACTCAGAAAAAATACGTTGCCAAAAACACAGGAGCAATGTTTGCATGCAATTTTTTCCGTAGTGCAAAGGTCAAGCATGTGAATTTTTGTCGAAATGATCGGAATGGAATATTTGAGAAGATTTGCCAATCGACTAATGTACACACAAACACGCAGAGTTACTCGTACATTTACACGGATAAAGAAGTCCAAAAAGTTTAATAATGATGATGTTTAATTGTTAGATAACATAATGAAATAAAAATGATTATTAAAATTTAAAATGGTAGATAACATTGTTGTTTTCATTTAAAAGAATAAGGTTTTGCGTGCCTAGCTTTTAATCAGCATTCCCTAGAAAGAACAGAAAAGTGGAACATGCTGAAGAAAAAGTCCTCATTTTGCTTTTTCATTCTTCATATGGCGTTTTGAACGTATTTAAGGAGTAATGCAACCTCATTGGTTCTGTAATTAACGGGTTTCAAAAATGTACTGCCTGGAAACTGCTGTAATTGGTAAATTTTTAGCGATCAGTTAACATTAGTTTGATGTGTAATGTACTTCAACGAATACAGCTTAAAATACTACAACATTGTAGTTCAGAGAAATGAAAATATAAGTGTTTTGTAGTCGTTGTTAGAATGTTCATCAATAAACAGCTACATTTAATTATCATTGTTGGAATAGTTGTCAATTAATAGTTATATTTAATAGTCATTGTTGGAATGGTTGTCCATTAACAACTCTGTCTAATTGTTGTTGTTAGTATGTTTGTGAATGAACTGATAAACATTTAATTGTCATTGCTAGAATGGTTGTTAATTAACTGATAAATAATCAGCTGTCATCGCTGAAGGCATTCTCAAGCCTTTCCGTGATTCAGACAATCACGGTCTACATCCCGTGGCCGACCATGCGTGATAGTTATTTTAGACTCCTCACGGAAAGAAGTTTACACTGGCATTTAAAATAGCATCCGAGTAGGAAGTGGAATTGTGGGAATAAACGCGGACGATGACTGTACAATGGATTCGTATTCAGGCGTGTAAATAGATAAATGAGTTAACTCCAACGGGGATTCCGACGGAGGGGAACACGATATAAATAACTCGGGTACAAACACCTATTGCACGTCCCCTTACGTTCGTGATTTTCTTCCCGGATTTCTTTTCCCGTGATTCCCTTCGCTGCGCTGGTGACCCTTGACTGAAACGTGCATTAGGGAATGGGATATCACGAACTTCTCCATTCCGTAGTGATGATGACCCTGAAAGGGGACTTCCCTGTCTGATAAAGGAGTGAATTTGATGGGAAAATGAGAGTGATTTTCGTGATGAGAAGGAAGAGCGTAGCGTGATGAGCCGTAGACCAGAATAGGGCTGCGAAGGACCTTGTCCTTCGCGGCTATAAAAGCAGTCTCTTCTCCAGTCTTCATTTATACACCAGTGATCTCTCTCGTCAATAACGACGGGACTTAATTCAAATTTATTATGTAAGCTGAAATAATAAAATCAGTATTATTTATACTATTGAATTTGTAAATGCCAATCATTTAGATGTTTAAACCAAAAAAACTGTGAGCGAAATGCTTAATAAAAGTTATATCGATCAAATTTCAATGAATATAGTGATTAACGTGAGACTCGGAGTATAAAACCTTTCTACCTCTAATTGTTGCTAAGCAACCATTCGTTTCCAAGCATTTTGGAAATGCCAATCAAATGCCAATCATTTCGGTATTTAAACCAAACAACTGTGAGCGAAATGCTTAATAAAAGATATATCGATCAAATTTCAATGAATATAGTGATTAACGTGAGTATAAAACCTTTCTACTTCTAATTGTTGCTAAGCAACCATTCGTTTCCAAGCATTTCGGCCTTTCTATTCCTTGCATAGATAAATATCCTGATGGTTTACACTCACGTGACGATGTAGATTAGAGTCTTGGTGCATGCATCCCCTGCCACAGGCCGAAAGGCGGCTTGCAGGGTACATATGAGTATGTAGATGTAGAGATGTAAAATACAATTGTCTAGGAGCGGAAAAAATCCAATGAGATGGTCTTAAGTTAGTCCTTATGAATTGCGAATTATAACAGTAAATGCCGGAATTGCATGATATTGTCTCCTGTTCAAAATAACATAATCTTCTAACCATTCATTCAGTATGGGCCTAAATTCCCCGTGTATTCTTACGGAAAAATGCATGAGCTTGGATTTTACAATCGCTTTGGTCGCCAGGGGGACGGGTTGATTACAGCAAAAAAATTCTACAAAATTGTCGTTTTTTCATGTATGAATTCTCGCAATTTCGAATCTAAAACGATATTCTACTGCCAAAATAGGAATCTCTATTTGATTTCCCCTCTTTTGATGTCTCGATTTTATTGGGAAATTGTTTCTAATTTAATCCCGCAAAAGAAAATAAGTCTGCAATATATCAAAATAAATTTAAGATGCATTTATTAAGGTAGCGCTCCGAGTCATGCGGAGTCGAACCAAGGATACCTTTGGTGAAAAATATTTCCATGTGCTGTGCCCGTAGGTTCTCTAATGAATACCTAAATTTCATATTTCTATCTACTAGGAAAGCACGTGAAATACATTTTTTTTAATCGCATCAATGCATTTCTTATGTAGAGTTATATATATAGGTGTACAAGACAGTGATTACTGTAAGGATAACCTGGGAACAACCATCAAGCGTGAAAAGACTTTATGTAAATCGAATTTTTATATGAGTTATTCAGTGAATTAGAGAACCAAATTTATAATACATATAATACAATATATGATACAATCACTAAAACAGATGGTTCGAATGACAATGGATATCTTTCGAATCTAATTGTTAATTTATAAAGCATAGAAAAGACTGTATATTTAATAAATTATGATTACGAAATCAACTTGAAACTTGTATTTTTCAAATTTTAATAATATGCTATCTAAAAATACATCAACCTTTTGACGTTCTATACTGCATAGGCCTGTATTCCCCATATATCGATGGTGGGAAAATATATGAGCTCGGTTTCAACAATCGTTGTTTGCGTCGTCAAGGCTACAAGGCTTTAAAACACAAAATTTTACAGATTTTCATATATTTTAATATTATTATTTCATGAATAATCATTGAAATAGCTTAATATATTTAGGATAAACACACACATAGACATAAGAAATGTGTCTGATTGATATTGTTATTATTAATAATAAATGTTGCGTAATAAAAATTTTCGACTTTTTTCCTACATTACTATTAGTATACAAACGTTGTAGTTAGTTCATATCTCACGTTTTCTGGTATTGAATCATCCCCCACAGTTGACTATTCGAAGAATTCATTAATTAGTGAGATCTTGCGTCACCATTCAGTGCTTTTTATCTTACTTTCCATCGTATGCTTGAGAATGCAAGCATGAAGATTCCTCTCATACCGACGGAGGATTCGTTTTTCTCGTAGTGAATCGCTGATAGATATTGACGTAACGCCTCTAGTGGTATTCACCTTCAGATGTTTTCGCCGCAATGTTGGCTGAGTCCCAAATGTCACCAGGACTGTTCGGAAGGAGAAATTGCTCGAATTCCTCTCGGGTCAAACTAAAGTGATTTATCGATTTTTAAGCATGCGGAGCTAACGAGGTTAAACCGCCGTCGATTTGCAATAATTCTTACAGTGTTGTCATGGTGAACTTGTGGTAAATACTTTTTAATCGCTCTTATTGTCGCCGATATTGTTGAGAGCTGTTAGAATCTACTTGTAATTATTTATCGATATTTAATCATGCGGAGCTAACGAGGTTAAACCACCGTCGATTTGCAACAATTCTTACATTGTTGCCACGACAAAGTTGTAGTTACAGCTAATGAATTTTTCTTATTGTCGCCGATATTGTTGAGAGCGGTTATAGACCGTTTCTTGTGCATATAATTTGGAAAATTTGATTGTTAATTTATTGATTTCACGTGGAAGTTAACTTGAGGAGTGTTTCTTCAATACCAATATTAAATTGTCAATGTAAACATTCTCGGAATGACAACAATGGAGTTTATAATTGATATTGTTGCAGTTGGAATGATTTTGCAAAGGATATCATTGAAATCTTTGAAATGTAAGATTGTATTTTTACCTGAGCGGCTGTGGAATCGCAACAATGTCTTCATATACTTAGCATTGTTGGTCATGCGATGATGAGATCGATAACTCCTTCATTATTATCCTTGGCTCTGTCCACAGTGATTCCAATAAATAGTAAGGGAATGAAGTACTGTATTGTTAAAATGCGATGGTGATGATTTCTCTACAATGGATTAACACAGTGAATTTGTGCTGATATTTATACGCAGCTGGGTCTTGGGCGATTTGAAGAGCAACAGTTGTACTTAATTACTCTCCATTGTTGTTTCTCAATTGTCAGGTATAAAATTTCGAGCTTATTGTTGTTATTTACTATGACAACTGCAACAAGCCGATGTTAAAATGTTCCAAAAAACATAAATACCAACCTAGAGTTTTCTTAAAATGTATTCGTTCCGTTTATTGTTTAAAGTGTTTTTCATTGTTGCTGATAGTTTGTCTTAATTAATTATTTACTGCAATTGTTGTATTATTCAAATTCAAACAATCCGAATTTTTCTTCGGTGGCATACAAATACGTAGTCTATTTTTTATGTAATTTCTCAACAACAGCAATAATTATCCAGTAAATCACGTAATCTACAGAAAGGTTATGACCTTATTCATAATTAAGACTTTAAAATGAGCGAGAGCAAGCCTTCACTCTTTCAATTTGCTTTGAAAGGTGAAATGAAATTCCTTGTAAGTCTTCATCGCATAAGAGCGGCTTTAAGTGTAGGTTTGGACGGGGGGCTGAGAGGTATTCAACACTTTTTGAGGTAAACGACCGACTTAAAGATTGGCCATCACGCGAAAGACCTCCTTTCTATTTATGGAATGCATTCGAGTCGTCGGTTTCCCTTTTCTTCTCCACAAAGGCGAGAATTACGTAGTCAAGGTAACTTCAACATAGCGATTTCAATCAATCGTCATGGAGATGAATATTTTCCTGGAATCAGTTAATTATTCAACTTGTTTGAAATAAAAACAGCACAGTTGCCATGGTGCTGCTTATACATTTAAAGTGCTTAGGTCCCTTTAATTTCTTACATCCAATCTAAGGTATTCTATTTTCACGTCACATGACTAGGAAAATAAAAACGTCAAAAATGTAACTCTAAAACGTTTGTCCCCAGGGATACCACATTCATGAAAAAGAACCAAATAAGGAAAATATGTTGTTTTTATGCGTCGGTCTGGTATTTCTGCTCATTAATTTGTGATAACAAAGATATTCGTTCGTATCGTTTCGGTTGCTATGTTTTTATCGATGCATTGTTTATTATTTTACGATTGTTCCGTTCACATGTTGAAATTGGTTTCCAGAGCGAAGGAACCGCACGCGGGGCAACAGAGGGAATTCAAGTTTCAATCAAATTCTAAATAAGTATTTCGTATCAGTGAATGCCAAAAAATTTGGATCGGACGTAACTGATTATTTTCCGAATGTCTGTAGTATAAAGAAATTTCATCTTAAGCTGAGAAATGCTTCGAGGTTTCCAAGGAAACGTTGATGCAAATAAAAACACAGCTTGAGCGTAGCCATTCACCAGACGGAGAGTTAATTAAATTGCCATGCCATTTACCTGATTGAAAATTACTCGTCGCATAATTGATGAAGAGATAAGCGAAGAAAAATGTTAACAATAAGTGCAGAATACCTTTAAAGAAACGTGATTGAATCAGTTCTGCATTATGGGGGAATTAACGTAATTGTACTCACACAGCATTTAGTTCCCGAGGGGAAATCGTGGATGAAGGAAAACATTCACTCACCTGAAAGGAAAGGAAAAAAACTGATTAGTCAAACGGGTTAATGGAATAGCTTTCTTTGTATCATCATATCCATTCCAATTGATACGTAATTAAAAATTAGGATAGGAAGTTACGTTAAAAATAGTTCGAATACGATTTAAATATTAATATAGTACGTTGAAGGCCTACTTGGGAGTAAGCATCCATTTATACTTCATATCCGATCGAATCTTCCAAATATATCTGTATTAATTTATGAATGTTTGTGTAAAAGCAGGCTATGGTGATATACAATGAGTTTGGCAAAGTTATATTCAATCGTCATTTAAATTAGATGGTTGTCAAATTATGGTTAGATACAATCACCGTAGATATCTTATAAATTACTAATATTTCCTGCGAAACACTTGCCATATTTAGTTTCCAGGAAATAGTTAAAAAATACTTTTTTATTTCTACAACGAATTCTTAACGTCGACCGGTCGTGACTCTAACAATGTAACATTTGTGTTAGTTAGGTTGTATTCGTGAGTTATAAAACGTAGAAAGAAGGGCGAATCGTTTCGTAAAAAATTGTCTCGACGAATCAGTGAACGTTACTTAAATGATTCAGGACGCAGGATGGGAATCTATAGAAGATAGATGATTTAAACGAAGGCTTAATTTACATACTTAACTTAAGAAGTTCAGAGAAAGCACTTTCTTAGAAGTTGTAGCCGATATTATGCGTCCTCCGTGTTACATGGGCCGTTCTGAATCTCAGAAAAAAACTGAGTAATAGATGCTAGAACAAGTCGTTTAAAAAAGTCGTTTTTTCTGCGAACGATACATGAAAGTAATGGATTAGGGAACTAGATTCATGGTGCAATCACCCCCTGCCACACGCCGAAAAGCGGCTTGCAGTGTACATATGTATATGTAGCAAGGCTAACAGTATTGATTAAGTTTTCAGAATATTTTTCTTTGTAGAAAAAGATACGAAAGAAATGTAAATACCAATAATTTACGATAATCCGCTAAAATTTTCGTTAACATGCGTACATTTTACAATATTGTATAATTACGTATATATAGTGCAAATATATAAATATGTATATTGCTAATGTATATACATTAAGCTTATTACCTACGATTATAATTAATTACAACCACATCCTAAACTTATTTCCTATAAATACACTTATGTGGCTACCAACAATGCTTTCGTGCAACAATATCCATAACAATGCAGGTGATATAACAAATTAATCATCCGCTCGCTCAGGGAAACCATCGAGGACATTGTTGAGGTTGCTAATGAAGTTCTGGCTCATTGTCGTCGGCGAATACCCTTCGAATTTTAACATTAAATTATCTGTAGATGCATGCCAAGCTTTGTTCGATTGCATTATATATTTCTTTCACATTTTCTGTAATCATTAAGCTGTATAAATTCCTCTTCATCTCCACCACAATTCTCGCCTCCCTTCTGTCATCCCATTCCTTCCTCTCCTAATTGCTTCTTTTAGCACACTGGCATTCAACGTCCTATTCCCGATTTCGTTGCCAAGTGACCGGCTTGTGCTGCTACCCCATGTACATCTTCCTCGAAGCACAAATAGTCCCTCACTGCACCACCTCTACTTCTCTCCCTCATCTTTAGAACGTGCACCACGTAATTATATAAGGGCTCATAAAATACATGAAATCTCCGAAGAAACATTTGGAGTGACTTATAGCTATAAGATCAGAGAGGAGTACACTAGAGAAATACTATAACATCAATGAATGGGCATTCTTCCTTAACAAGGTAACCCATCTTGTTTATCGCAGCCGAATGAAAGTAACAGATTGTCATTTGCTTTGAAGTACTGATCAAGAACACGATAATAATTACTCTGCAAATCGGATAAATTTTATCAATTTAAATCGTCGAGTTTATCGTTGTTGTTGCTTAAAAATGCTTAAAATATTCCATTTTACACTTATTTTCGGCTAAAAGGAATTTGGATCGTTTTGGATAGTATTACCGTAAACAATCGCGTCGCTAGTATAATTTTCGTTTCAAAGTGTAAGCAACAATGCAAAGAATCACTACAATAAATGTAGAGCCGTTTCTATGATGAATAGATCTACATCTACATAAATACCTTGCAAGCCGCCTTTCGGCGTGTGGCAGGGGATGTAAACACCAAGCGTCTGAGTTACCTCTTTAGCTTATTGTTGTCGCGTATTGTTCGCGGCAAGAATGAGTCCGTGGAAAGACTTATCCTCGCATCTATTTCTCTTATTTATACCCTTTGTTGGATCGACCGGAGTAGCAGAAGGGGGTCGCATAATACCGATTACGTCTTCCGCAAATGTGCTTTCTCTGAATTTATTAAGCAATCGCAGCCTAAATTCGAATCTCCTTTCCTCCATGGATTCCTACCTTGCGATTACACACATTCATTATCTTGCTGTAAACGACATCAACATTGAAAACAATAATACTTAAATGGTAATAATGAGACCTCCTTAATAGGCATTTCAGCGGCAACAATACGAAACGTTTGCAAGATATTGTTGTGATTCCGTAGCGGCCCGTGATTCTTCAACAATACGTTTTTACATTTCACTCGGCTTGTAAAACATCACAGTAACAACAATAATCAACAAATTATCTTCTTAATAATGGCGTGGGAAACAACGCGAAAGTGAACTAGATCATGGAAAACTAGAATTCTTTCTTTTAACTGTACATCTTCCACGCCGTTTACATCAATTAGTATTCCTTTAAACCGATAAAACTGTGACCAAAGTAATATCGTAATTTTACGTTACGTCATAGTTATTTACGTGAACGCAATTTGCTGGTGACGTATGGAGTAGATTACTTACTACGCTATTCAGATAAACACAGCATGAAGCTACATTTCTATACCCCGTATAAACATGATTATTTGGAAAGTATATAATTTATAATATTTATGGTTGAATAGGGCGTACATTACTCAATTATATTTTCAACGATGGCGTATTTAAGAATGGAATGCATGGCCTACATTAATTTTTTATGCGAAGTCAACTGCCAGAAAGTACGTTTGCCCCAATTTTTAAAATTAGCCTAGTAAAAATCTCCTTTCGAATGAGAAGGAAAGCATCGCATTTTTTATTCACTCGAGGGGGAAAATCGCATAGGAAGTCGCTTTAAGAATTAAATGGGAAAATAATATAACGAAGATAAACATTTCTTGTATTACACTTTAAAAAAATATTGTTTACGCTCGAAATAACCAGCATAATTTTTCAGTAAATTCCTTTATTACAGTGTAGCCAACTTAGAAATTTCGAATGACTTCATATTGCTCTATTTTGGTCGTTTCTATTGTTACGTCCGTTGTTACCTCAGAGCTTTATAAATTAGTTGTTTTTTTAATAAAGTAACTTTGAAAAACTTACGCGTTTCACGTTTTAAACAGTTAAAATATCAGCAAGGACTACATCCAGAATATTCAGTCATTGCAGTGCTGTCAACAGAATAACCTCCTTAGCTTCGGATTCCTTTTTTCACCATTTTTGCGAATTTCTGTTAGAGTAACTATTTATTATAATCTTTCCGTCGCGGGTGTAAAGTTAGAGCGAAATAATTTTAAAGAAATAATCCCAATTTCTTACCCGACCAATATCGGTTATCTTAAAGCTTACAGTGAATGTTATTTGTTTCATTTGCAACATGAGGTTTTGTATGGAGAGATAACGAAAACGTTTCGTCTTAGCGTAAAACATTGATTTTATGGAAAATAATGTGGATAGAGTTAGCTCGAGTACCCAACAGATGCAGTTTAAAGAAATCACAAAAGGCACCAAGTATTCCGTTTGTTTTACTACATCTATTCATGATTAGCGAACAGAAAAATTAAATGATTGGTTTGTATGGTAACATTTTAATGGCACCATGGTACCGGTGCGACACCGTTTCCATGGTAACATTTTTATTGTTACCGTAGAAACCAACACAAGTAAGATAAGTTGTAGTTAATAGTAAGTTCGATAGATGCCGAATACATATTCTTCATTAGCAGTGATTTTTAGCTGAAACTTTTGTTTCTTTCATTCTTTTAGAGATTTAATCGAGAGGAAAAGAGTTGGGAATTTTAAAAAGGAGAGCCCGTCTTCCTTTCATATCTGTTTATTAAGTAAGGGAGCTCCACCGCTTCATTCTTTTCAAGGGTGACCCTCGCCCAATCTCAATATCTTCAAAGTGGAAAAGTTAATAGATCAATAAGCCGCCCACGATTCTCTTTTATTTTAACTTCCACTTTTTCATTTCGTTTCCGTCCCCCCTTGAGACGGATGGGAAAAAATACGTCTTTCTTGGCCGCACGCGGCCTCGCACGGCGGCCTGGCCCAGAAGAGGAAGAGGAAGCTGCGGTCTAGAGGCCGCACGCGGCGATTAATAGTAATTCTATCAAATATCTCTTGCGGTTACATCACAATAGTTTTAATAAGCTACAGTCCACTGTTGTACTTTGTATGTACAACTCAAATTCACGATTTTCTGTCATTCATCTTGCTTTTATTCTACTCACAGATGTTGAATAGTGCAGCTATACGTTTTCATCACGTTTCTACTATACTTTCAAACAGTTTTATGCTCATATTGTAACAATGGCAAAGTAAAAATGGCAACGCAACAATGGCAAGGTAAATCAAATATCGAGTTGTTTATCTGTTACCTAGGGATATTTGGGAATTTTTCGAGTTATTTTTCTTCTGGTATAATTCGTTTCCATAGTGCAGTTTACAATGAAGGATCACTCGAATAGTTACTGACAATAAACTAACCTTGATCAGCTGGATTTCATCCAGTAGAGGAATCCAATATATATGTCTACGGGAATGTAAAGTTCAACTGTTTGTTTAAAAGATAGTTGTACTCTGATAATAGTATAATAACAATGAATTTAAGCGTGCTAGGACGCTAGTATTCCAACCCCAAGGTCCCAGGTTCGAATCCCAGCTAGTCGGATTTATTCGGTTAGGAAATGTTGGTGTGTGTTCGTCCATTGTTACTGTTTGAAGCCCACCACTGTAATTGTCCAATAAATGGATCTTTGTGGGGGTATTGAGATATAAATAAATAATAAATAACAATTACAACAATATAAATACAAATAATAATAATGAAAATAACAACAATATTGATAACAGTAACAATTACATCGTTATAATAATAATAACAATAATGTTATTTATACTACTAATAATAATAATGCTCGCCTTTACTTTGGTGAATCTAGACTTACAAATCCAATCTTAAATTCAATTATTACAAACACGCATAAGCATAGATGCCGGAACGAGGATTCGAACCCGGGACCTCAGCGTCGCTAGGCTTGTCACAAATATGGATTTCCGAGGATGTATTTTTCGTCATCGGAACAAAAACTTTTCAACGAATTGATCAAACTGCACGAGGCATGACTTTCAGCTAATTCACTACGAAAGCCATTAAACTACAGAAGAATTTAGAGCTGAAAGTTAAGCCGTGGACGCATGCGCATTGGGTGTCTCAATAATTTCACCCGAATTCGGAAGAAAATCCCGCTTTTACTTCATGGCAGAGCTTCATTGGATTCGCATCGATACGTCGAAAATCACGCCGAGCTCGAATTCACTTCTCCTAATCTTTCGCAGACGCTTTTATGTTTTTTTCGCCCGTTCCCAAACAAACGGCGCGCAGTTTTATAAATAGCTGGCGCTGTAATCATAGGAGCGTGCTTATGGTGGAGCTGCTGCCACGTGCGAGTGTCGTACACGAAATCTCATTCAGCTCATTATCACCTCCGGTTACGGCACGAGGCGGTTCACTTCCAAAGGGGAGGCTCTGAATGGAACCGATGCGAAATGCATGTGGACACTACGGCTGAAAAGATTGTCGTGTGGTTCCCGCGAAAAATATTTTTCGGATTCCAATTAAACGCGCTTTTTCAACTCCAGAAAGGGTCGAAGGAAGAAGGGGCGGTTTTGATTACGAAAGAGGCACATCGGGGTTCGAAAATCAGATTTAAGAGTATATCAAAATATTTAATAGTAAAACTCTATTATGAGTCCGAGAAACACGCCGCAAACCGTATTTCGGCAGACGGAACTCGCATTTAGAAACGTTTAGAGCTGGAAACTTCCAATTGTGGAACCCTTGATAATGGAGACATTATTTCCGAAATGCGCATAGGATAATTTCCAGACATTTTTAATCCTGACTTTCCGTTAGCTTCTAAACGCGAGTTCCTTCTACTTACGGAGTGTTTTTAAACCTCAAATTCATTAACAGCCGTGTTCCAACTTTCTTGTCTTTCTATTTTGAGTATCATGTTGAAATTCATTGCATAAAAAATTTAATCGCTTCGAGAAATATTGGAATTTTTAGCTTGCGAGTCCAAATCGATAGATTTTTTTGTGGTGTGCTTTTTCCTAAGTGCAAACTTAGTTTTTCAGACCCACAAATTAATTCTCTTCTGTGTACTTTTTTTCAAGCTATCTCTTTTAAATTTCATATGACGAAGGGTTACATGTAAGAAGAGACTTGTTAATCTCAGCCTCGCCAGAATAAATTTACATGTTTTCTTTCTAGTAAAACGATAATCATAATGCCATTCTCACAGATTTTGATTAAATTTAAATTGGAATAAGTGAGGGATTTACATCATTATTCAGCATCCTTAATACCAATAAATATTCATAATATCGCAGACTAACGAACAAGATTGAAGAGAAACCCAGTGAAAGGTACAATTTCTTCTAAATCTTACCAAAAGATTAATGATATATATACATAAATCTGGAATTAAAAAAAGGTGCAGCGCAAGGCCGTGCGTTTTGAGAATTGTTTCTACAAATCAGTGGACGCAGGATGGGAACCTTTGGAAGTTAAAAGATTTAAGCAAAAGATTAATTTTCTAAATAAGTTGAGAGAAAGCACGTTTACAGATGATGTAGCCGATCTTATGCGTCCCTTATGTTACGTAGACCGTCCTGATACTGCGAGAAAGACCAGGGAAATAGATAAAAGAACGAATCGATTCAAGAACTCATTTTCTCCGCGAACGATACGAGAAAGTAGTAATCGATTAGGTAAGTAGACTCATGGTGCATGTACCCACTGCCATACGCCCAAAGGCGGCTTGCAGGGTACTTACAAAGACATATTCTATTCATCAACGTGTGACATCAGAAAGTTTTTTCGCGCGAAACATCTTGTGAGGGTCGTGATTCAATGCTTTTTCACTAAGGATATTTGAAAAGGCACCGATTTGCGGAAAGAATTCCTCCAAGAATAAAGTCACAGGTTTTCTCCTCATCGTGGAGAATAACGGATGGGGTCGAACGTTCTATTCTCGCCAGTTGTCTGCTTTTTGTCCCGTACATTCGGTCCCGACAGTAGCAATTAGACCGTGTCCTGTTCGCAGACAATGCCTCCTGCCCCTAATCATTCGCTCTCCGCGATTGGAATTGATTTGGTCCATCGATAGGCGTGGCCGGAGATTGGAAGATCTCCACATTAACGGACTGCAGGGGTCCAAAGCGGATGGGCGAAGAAAATCACTCCTCGACAAATCTTTTAGGGTAGGCGGCTTCTCCATTGAGTCGCAATCGACTGTTTCTCCACCAAAATTTTCTAAGGATTCTTCTTAATAAAAGGAAACTTTTCACATTTCCGATTGCTTTGATATTTGATTGAACCAACGGAGGTTGGCTAAGTTCCGCTTTTTCATTCGGCATCGTTGCTAAGTGGACTGGTTGCCATGCCATTTTCTCTCAGATTGGGTTGTCATGGTACCTAATGCTATAATAACTATCGTGTTCGAATGTTTATTCGTTCAACGTCGAAAACCCGTTTTTTTCTTTAAATTTACGACCAATTAATATAACCAATAATTCCAACAAACATGGAAAGTCTCACTTATGTATTTTAATGAATAAAGGAAGGAAACTGTACTCTTTCGAAAATAGAAAATCACTCATAATATTTCTGCAATGTTCAATTTTTACACAGTTTACAGTGTAGCAAAAGTCGCCGTAATTTTTGACGGTACGGACAGCAGCTTATTTTATTTCATATATTCATATATTTTTTATCTGACGTGAATATAACGCAAATTTAATTCCTTGTTTCAGTCAAAAGCTGTTCTTTCTTCGTAAAATTTAGTAAGAGATAATGGTCATACGATATCGAGATAGGTTTCATAAGAGAGCTCATTTAGTAGAGTTCTTGTTTTCATCGTCGAAAATAGTTTTTGATTCGAAATCACGAGAACTTTGATTTATTGTACTGATGTGAAACTGATTTAGATAAAGTATCCCTTTTTTAATCTCTCTTTAATTGCTATTCTACAACATCTGTCCTCAATCAAGGAAATTATGTAATCACGATTGCATTTTAAATTTGCGGTAAAACCCTCCAAGCCGTCGCATATACGTATGGCAGATGGTGTGATAACACAGCTATCCCTTTTCAACTCTTTTGCAGTGTTACTTGATTCGAAGTAACGTGATTGGTATTGTTTGTATTAGGAATATGCGAAACGAATGTTTCATATTGATTAGGCGATCAAGAAAAGATGGCAGGATGCAAAATGTCGACGTAGTAGGAGACTAAGTGACAATAAAGGGAGAGGAAGTGCCTGAAAAAGCTGGTTATTCTTAGTGAATGAGATTCTGATGTAGCTTTAGGATAATATGGGAATACCGTACACGGATAATCGCTATGAGGGATAAGATGCCATTTTTTTCTTCACAATACTTCTTTCCGCACACGTTTCTCTTCAGGTACATCCGTACGTAATTCATACAATCCCTTTTGATTCGTAAACCGGAACAAGTTCAATATAGGTCACCCCCGACTGTGGCAACGTTATAGTGTTTTGCACTATTTTTGTTAGGAAAATGACGTAATTTGTACCTACCCACCCATCCCTGCATGCTTGTTGCAGGCATTTACAACTTTATACATGTCGCGGATGTCTCCATTCTCAAGTGTTTCACAAATCAAAATTCCCATTGTAAAACCCTTGAGAATATAGACATTGTTTTCGAAATGCGCACAGAGAGATTCCCAGACATTGGTAATTTGGAAATTCCCGTTTGCCTCCAATTGCAAGTTCCATCTGACGACATACGACTTAACGGAGTGTTTTTAAACCTTTAATTCATTATTAGCCGTGTTCCATATTTCTTTTCTTTTATATTCAACCAGGTTTTTCTCAAAAGTTTCCTCCATTTAGAACCATACAAATTATTCTACACCGTTTATCAACCACTATATCACCGCTTCTACCAACTATCCTTTTTATATTCGAAACCAACTTTATATACACTTAACACTGTTAGCGTAGCCTTCCTTCCAGTCGTTATCCATTCACCATCCTCACATTTTTTCATATTTAAGCACTTAATAAGTGTAAACAGACTAATGACTAATTTTACCGCATGAGTGCGTACATGGAGTCCAGTCTATATTAGAAACTCGTCCGTGTCAATCATGAAGTTCGTATCTCGAAAACGTCGGTCCGCAAGTCGCTCTAATGCTCAGCAGAAGAGCTGTGTCATTCTTTAATCTCCTCTTAAATCTAATCTGTGATTGGTGGAGGGGAGAAAGTAATTTGGTTGATGCGAATGAAGGAATTGGACGGGCGGTTTAGCGGAAATTGAGTCGCCTGGCAGTTTGGGGCCCCCAGGAAATAATAAGCGGAGGTTGGACTTTTTTGCTCGGCGTCGGTTTGTCCTGGGTACACAGAATTCGGCACCTCGCTAAATTGAGAGGTTTCTGTTTCCACAGTCGAGGAATACGCGTATTGTATTGGCACCAGAAAGCACAAAAAGTAACTTTTAATAGACTACCAACTACCCAGAAACGAGGGTAATGGGTTTTAGAAAGGAAAGGAAAATCGCATTTATTCATTTTACTTTACAAAATTACAAAAAGCCTATTACAAAAATGGAACACTCTAGTCCTCCTGTGTCTGACAATGAGTAGACGTCAGGAGGTGTTATATTTTATTGCAAAGACAAAATAGGAAATCTGTATAATAGTATATCATAAGCAAAGAAAAATCCACAAACTAATACATAAAATACTACAAACTAAGAAAACATATATACAATTATCAGTGATAAACTGCTATAAAATGAATCACGAGAACATCAGTATTATGCTAACTACCTACTATGAAATGTCAACAAAACTTAGATCATATCAGATACTACATGCAGTTAAAACCATAGCAACAGGAAAGTCAATAAAAATCTTCATACAAAGAAAAATAACAACTAGAGAAGATAAAAACAAAAACAATTGCAAGGTAAAAACACTGAAGGTTTAGAAGGAAAACATATCTTATTAATCTAGTGATCTATTTATACAGTTATCTATTATCTACACAGTGTATCTATTTAAAGTCGAATCTGCTAGAAACTCTATTATCTAACATAGTTCATCTCTGAGTTTCCATTTTCCTAAGTTAACGAATTCGAACTAACTAATCGCCAGTGGGGGGGTGTTGGGTGTCAACCCCTCTCTTCAGAGCTAAAATTACTTTAAAAAAGGAGGTTTTTGAGGGCAAATTGTAATAATTTAAATGTTTACATTTATACACGGCACTGGTGACTCGCAGGGAATACATGTAAACATAAATCTGATTTTATCTTTATTACAGTTAGGACAGAAGAGTTCCGGATTCGATTCCCGGTGGGAGCTCACGTGCAAAATGACCTTAGCTATCGAAGCGCTTTTGAAATTACTACCTTTGCTCACACCTCCGTAGCTTTCTTGTTACCATAGCAACGAAAGATTATAAAATTATAAAGCATATGAAAGACAGCTTTTCCTCTATCCTGTACCGATTGACCAATGATTACAAGGAGTGTATAGGAGCAATAAAAATAGTAAAAGTTTAATCAGCTTGAAGAAGGTGAATGCCTTGAGATTCTCAAGTACCCTAAACCATGAATGCTAAGGTGCATTCACCGGAATACTGAGTTTGAAGTCCGAACAAACCTAATAAGTAATTCATTGATCGCTGGCTGGCGCAATTAACAAAATTTCTATAAAATTACTGTTGTGATACAGGGATCGCGAATAAATTTCTTCTGGCTGACGTTTATTGTGGCTTCAGTTTAATTATCATGTGCGGAGCGTAAATCCCATTACGAAGTTGCTGACATAACTCCATCCCTTGTGTTGTGGGGCGGAGGCGTGACCGGAATTTCATAAAGCTTTCGCCTTAATTAAATCGATTTCGCCCTCAAGAATGACTTTCTTTCGCTCGCCAAATTCGTTTACTTCTCAACTAATTCCTCGGAAAACGTGCTCCGAACCGGAATTCTTGGAATTCCTGCGTCATTTCCTTTATATATAATTCCGGAAGTGCTCGTCTGCCTGTCTCCTTTCCTTTGTCTGAGTCTGGAGGAGCAGTGGGGAACCTTTTCTCATCGGATGGCTGCAGGTGGAATCGTCAGACAGCGTATGAAACCACCGGACCGCCCTTCAATTGTTCGTTGCCTAATTGTACAAAATAAAACGATTTCAATCGCTAAGTATACCCTGACAGACCTCACTCCTCATTTTGCCTAGTGAGCCTAGTTCCCTTTCGTGGCTAATGGTAGAGGGGATGAGGTCCCAGCCGGCTTTTGTACTTTACAGACAGATCCAGGCAGAGTATTTTTATTTTCATTAATTGAACATAATTCGAATACCTAACACAATTAAGATCATTCAGAAAATTTAAAGGAAGGCCGCATTGAACGCCCATTGAGGTCGCATGCGGCCTTCGCACTTTACAGAAAGACTCAGGCATGATATTTTTCTTTTTATTTTCATTTCACGTAATTGATAAGGCGAGGAAAAATGATTTGAATACCTCACAAACTTAAGTGATTTAAAAAAAATTCAAGGAAGGCCGCATTGAACGCCCAATGAGGTCGCATGCGGTCTAAGGGCTGTAAAGTTTTCTCATCTCTGGACATGAACAAATATGGCTAAAAGCAGCTTGCGAGCCTCTTAAAAATTTCCTTGGTTCCTTATACCTGTTAACTAATTACTCAAACTGATGAATTCAATCAATAATAATAAAAAGGAAAATGTTTATTACAATAACGTACACGTAAACGGTGTTGCTATGTACATACCATACAACAATGCAGGAACACTTCCATAAGGAGAATTCCTATGCTAAATACAACAATGTAAGTCTTAATGAGGTTACCATGTAATGTAATAATATAATGTAAATAATATAAAATAGTGTAAACAAAATTGCCAATTGCAGTGGCAGAATGATTAGCTTCATAGGTCTCGGGTCCTTGGTTCGAGCCCTGGATATTCAGATTTCTCTGGTCAGGGAATGATTCTGTGCGCATTCGTCAGTAATTGTGGTCTTCCAGTTTCCAATAAAGAAATTATTATTATATTATCAATTATAATTACGTTATTGTACATAATTACTGTTACGCTAGAAACACTTCAATAAAGCGTTGCCATCTTTGGTGCAACGATGTAGGATTTCCCGTTAAACGAATTATAGAAACTAATTAATGGAATTTTGTTTTGCAATCCGCTAATATGCTTACGTCTCAGCTAGTCCCTTAAAAAACGTGCTTCGAACCGGAATTCATGGGATTCCAACGTCATTTCCTCTATGTATAATATCGGAAGTGCTCACCTGTCCCGTTTCCTTTGTCAGTGACGGTGTAATCTAGGGCAGGAGAAGGTAATCTTTTATCAGTCGGTAGACTGCATGTAGTTGTACTACACGGAAACGTATGGAACCATTGTTGGTAGCATAAGAATATAAGGGGCTACACTTAGATAGAGTATTGACTACATTGCAAAGGTCCAACATCGAGATCCTTCTGAGAAAACCGAGGTTATAAGCAGATATAGAAATCTAAAGGGAATATTTTCCATTTTACCTTCACTTGAGGTAATAAACGAGGTCGGGTAACAAAGTTACAGCGGTACCTCGACTTACGAACTTAATTTGTTCCAGTTCGAAGTTCGTAACTCGAAAAGTTGGCATCTCGAAAACCTGTTTTCCAACCTAACTTTCCGGTTTTCTCGGTTCGTTTCTCTGATTAAGGTCGTATCTAGAGGTCCAAATGGAATTAGGAAAAAGTTTTTATGACGAAAAGTTCGTATGCAGGGCTGTTCGTAATTAAAGATGCCACGGTAATAAAATGATGATGATGATGATAATAATGATAGTAATAATAGCAACAATAAAAATAGTAACAGCTGTCTTTAAGCATTCAGCCAGAAGGCCGGTTGGGACCTCATCCCCTCTACCATCAGCTACGAACAGACAGGAGAGGGAAATGAGGCTTACTAGGCAAGATGAGGAGTGAGGTAGTTTGCCTTTGCTTTCCCCACCAAGTCAGAATACTATAAGCAGAACAAACCAACGTTAGTGAAGCACAATGACTCTACAAGTAACAATTTACGTGGCATTGTTTAAGGAGAAACATCAATTAATGTCTTTATTCAGCATGACTCATACCTCAGCGGCTTTCATATCGTCACAGACATGAACAAGACTGAGGCAAAAGTATGTAAGAGATATATTTTTCTCCATTTATCCTCTATCAATAATAATAATGAAGATGATAATGACAACAATCATAATAATAATTATAATAATTTCGTCTTTATTAATCGGGTGTATTTTAGTCAAGGTTACCATTCTTACAATAAACCCTTTTCAAATACAAACACACGCACATTAGCAATACTCTGACAAGGATTCGAACCCCGGACCTTAGTGTTGTGAGGTTAGAGCGCTAACCATCACCCCTCCGAGGCCGACAAAAGTCATTACTGCAAATAAATGTGTGAATTACATCGGATAATATCTTGAGCACCACAAGATATGTACTCACATACTATTCACTACACAGACTTTAAAATGCATTCCTATACGTACATCCCAAGTTACCTCTGCTACAGAGAAACCAAGCAGCTTCCGAATCGCAGCATTTTTTTCGCCCTCTGAAAATCTTCGATCGCATTTAAATTCATCCGCAGCTCCTTTTAGCTTCTTTAACATTCATTCGAGTTCTTAATTGGAGAGATAAATTCGTAGAGCGTGGATGAGAGGTCAAATGGGGAATTTTGGAGGGACGGCAAAGGGTCATAAGGATATGAAATAGGAATGGGCAGAGAAATTGAATGAATAGGATGAGCTGTAACACGTTTCCCTTCGAGTGATAATTTTATTGTGAATGCATGGGATAAATATTGCGGAATATTTTACAAGTTTATATACATCAGGTGTGTAGCCCTGTTTTGTCTCTTGGAAGATAAGGGGAGTAGCAAGCAATGCAGTAATTCCTTACGTTTTCGAATATTCTGTCCTGAATATAATAAAGATGCCATCAGATTTATAATTAAATATTTTTCTCGCGTGTCACCATTGGAATTCATAACTGCTTTTTAAAACTATTTAAATGTACCTACTACAACATCGATTTTTTGAAACCGCTGAGTATCTCGCAAAATGTACGCAGTAAGATTGATCATAAATAAACATTTTGCAGTTACATTTGCAATTGAAATTCCACCTTCGTTCGCGAATTCAATGACGTATGTGATTTTAATTTGAAGCGATTAATTTATTTTCTGCGAAAGAACCTCGGGTTGCCCGAGGAAAAAAAACGGTTAAGGATAACTTTGCTCGATCGTTAAAATATGCATCAGAAATGGCAGAATTTTCAGCAAAATCCCGTCTTTTCTTTCTTTTTGCTCGATAAATAGATATATTCAATGCAACCTTTACCATAATTAGTTGCAAATAAGTTATTATGTTTCACAGAAATGAAAAGATGCTGATATCGTGAAAGATCTGGTTTATTTTCACCATAATAATATATAACTCAGAATAATAATATATATTTATTTA
>KZ308276.1:397778-422125 GCA_000376725.2 Ladona fulva
ACATGTATTTATTTATATAGTTTATTTTCACTATTTATTTAGTAATTTGTTTATTTTTATGGATTGTTTACTATCTTTTAGAAGAATTGCTGCCTCGTTTTACGTTAGCAACAAAGAAGATAATGAGTATCTCATAGAATATACTCTTAATTATAGGGTTATTCTAATATTTAATTCGCAATTCATCCGTAAGGGTTCTCTCTTTTCAATGTCTCATGTGAAAGCAGACTGGAAATATGTCCGTGGTCGTATTTAAAGCCACGAAATTTTCGAAAAATCCGTTTATTTTATAATAATTTTTGAAATTTTGAGCTGAAAGCAACGCTTCACGATTCTTTATGGAATTTTATTTCTTACTGTTTAGGTCTTGCGTATATAGGCAAAAGATCTACATCTACATAAATATCCTGCAAGCCCCATTTTGGAGTGTGGTAAGGGCTGTAAACACCAAGCGTACGAGTTATCTCTTTAGCTTATTGTAATCGCGTATCGTTAGCGGAAAGAATGAGTCCCTAAAACGACTTGTCCTCGCATCTATTTCTCTCATTTTACGCTCGGATCGGCCGAAATAGCAGAGGGGTCGCATTGTACAAACTACCTTTTCCGCAAATATATTTTATCTGAATGTATCAATCAATCGCAGCCTAGATTCTAATCTCTTTTCTTTCAAGGCTTTTCAACCTACGTCTGAGAGCATTTGCATAACACTTTCTTTTTTAAGCGACATTTTTAAACAAGTCGAGTCGCCTTGTCCTACAGTTTTTCAAGTTCGTGGGTACACGTTTCATCCGCTGGATCCCATGCACTTGCCACATATTCTAAATAGGCCTCACCAAAGAGAAATAACATCGCTCGCTAACATTCCACATCTACCTAATATTCGCTTTTTCAGTTGCAATATCAGTACAATCCATTGGATACATTCGTAGGTGTTTTCCGATGGGTAAAAGCTCGAACCTGTCTGTATTTGGTGAATAAAAGTACAGATTTACTAACTACAGAGAACATTCAAAGCCCGCAAAGTCGAGGGTGGCATTGGAAATCATAGAAAAGGTGAATGCAGGAAAAGGAGACAATCATAGCACATCAAAGAAGAGTTGTATGTGACGGGAGATGGAAAATGGGGGGGCGCATGGAGGGTCCCAAACGGCTTAAAAATAAACACGTGTCATAAAAGGAAAGGTCAAAGATGGAAGTTAGGGAGGCACGGCCACTGCTCCAGGCGTGAAATGATTCATGAAACGGGCTGAAGTTTAAAAGGTTCCGAGGCCCCCGGCGTAGAGGCGAAAAGATATAAAAAATATATACCCCTTGCCACCTGAAAGTTCCCATTTGACCAGGAACTATCGCTCCCCTCCCTCGAAACGTGTGCTCCTCATACCTTTGTGTTCAGGGCTGCCAACCTCCCGAATTTGATTCACAGGAATATATTCCCAACCTTGAACAAAACGCGAATTTCTTGTAAATCACATTTTTAAGGCATTATCAGTGCATGGATCGTGACGCTACATTTATCTGTTAGAAAGATGTTTTAGATGCAACAAAAGCCATAGAGAAAAATCAGTGTAATAGTTATTTCAGGTAATTGTTGGAAAGAAAATAACAGGTATCGAAAGTGGTTGTTAGGGAAGTAATTGTCGGCTATTATTTACCGAAGCAAGGGATTGTTAGGTACATAATTGTTGCCAATGGTTTATGAAATAATCGGAATCGATTGTTAGGAAAGCATAAGTAAGAAGTAGGGGTAATCGATACATGGGAATGGAATGCAATCAAAGGCAAATGTCATGACATTTCCCGTAAACGTTTACGAGGAGAGTAATTGCTGACCATTATTAAAAAAAGAATTGTTAGTGACTTTGGTTGGTGGTGGCCATCAGTAGGTGAAGACAAGGCTTGTTGGCGGACGTAGCTGGGAAAGGTGTACGTGTATTTAGGAACGGGACTTCGAAATAAAACATCCTTCTGCAATAATCGATATTGCATAAATTCATTTGCAAAACTTTGGCGAATGTCTTTTAACATCATTTTATAAATTTTAAGCCCCTCCAAGTAAGGCAAACGTCTAAATGAACCCATGAATGACACTTTCTGCAGCATCAATAGGTATTAACCAGAACGAATTACCGTTATGTCGTTATTGAGAATCCCTCATACCTCATTAAGGGCTTCGGGGGAATGAAGCCAACGGGGAAAGATGAGAAGTGAGGAAATTTTTCTATAGGTAGAGACGAGAATGAATGCAGTAATTCAGAATACCTCATACCTCATAACGGGCTCTTTGGGGGGATGAGGCTTACTGGGAGACATAAGGAGTGAGGTAATTGTTCAAATAACTATGGTAGAAAATTATTCCGATTGAAATGGGCATCAAGTTGCTAGCTGAATGTCTAGGATAAATTTTGGGCATAAAATCGGATGATATCGGATTGGTTATCAGCAAATAGTAGGCTAAGCGGAAAATGAGAAAATTCATTCAAGATATGATTTGAGGAAATACTTATCCAAGAACGGTTTAAAAATCTTATGTTTGCTCTATGATACATGAGAAATTCATTTCCAACGCTCCCTTAAACTACTGATTTTAAGAAAAGGAGATCAAGAAGTGTAAAGTCAGACTCCCATATTTACATCTCCTTCCTTTGACTTACATTTTCTTCCTTCCTCACACAAAGGCTTGCTCCAAGGCTGCCTTTGGGCGATCTTTTCGCCCCACCTAACTCTTTCTCGGTCTTATTTCCTTCTCTTTCTCCATTTATAACCTAGTGCCGTGAGTACTGTCGCCAATTTTGTGCTAATTAAAGTAAAATCTCCGTATTCTGGGATCCATGGAAAAGGGAACAAGACGATACTAGAATAATATGCAGAATGCTATCGCATATATGTATGTACACTCTATTTCTTAGCCCTTGTTCTTCTAGCATCTGACTTACACACACTCACCTTATGAATCGGTTCAGAAAACGCCGTAAAGTAACTAAAAATAACGATATTATAAAGCGTATTTTAGGTAGATGCGATGAAAAGGTTAGAGAGCGATGTTATTTCTCCTTAACCAGGCCTCCTCTGGAATATGCGGCAAGATATGGGATCAAGCGAATTAAACGAGTACTTCGCGAACTCGAGAAAATGCAGTGCAAGGCAATACGATTTGTTAGAATATAGTTCGATAAATAACTAAGCGTTATTCAAATGCTCTCAGACGCAGGTTGGGACTCCTTGAAAGAAAATAGATTAAAAGCTAATATGCTTGATATCCACAGTATTCTTCGTAATGTCTCATAATAGAAACTGGAGAATATATTTATGTATTGCTAATTTCAGGTTGTTTGGTTACCGTAACCAACGTCTCGGGTTGGGGGTTTCAGCGGAGTAAATGGGAAATTTATTTCAGACATTGAGATTGTTTTAGCTCAGAGATTTCTATATATTAATTGGGTATTCTTGTGTAGGGATTTGTGTATCATAGAGATTTTTGTATTGTCTTGGTGTATTGTTGTAGCTTGGGATCTCAATAATATAACGGTGTATTGTAGTAGTTGCATTGCTCACTGTTGTAGCTAGGAGATTTCTGTATATCAATAGCTTATTCTTTATTAATAGGGCATTCTTGCAGCTTGTAAATTTCTTTGTTGTAATGGTGCATGTTATAACTGCTGTGTTAGTTTTGTGTGTTATACGTTTTAGCATTAACGTTTCTAGCGAACTCTTGGGTATAAATGTACTCGTGTGCGATTCTGAAATCGAATGACGAAAGAAATACATTTTTCCGGGAATTGATTATACTTACTAACTCAGAAAATGTTTTCAAATTCAGCGCAATGCATTGCATCGGGAGAAGTATGCTTTTAGGACCTAAACCATGACAGCTTGGATCAAAATCTTACTTTTATGGTAGATTCCTTTTTGTGTGCGACGTAGAAAGATCAAGTCAATGACGTTTGTGGCTTAGGCTGAATCCTACGTATATACGTAAACATAAGAGAAGCATCCATGTATAATAGATACATCCATAAGCACTATTGCAGTGACGTCGGATTATAATAATTCTACGCCAGCCTACGTACGTACGTTCTCAGGGTGCGCAGCATTCCTTTCAACCTGCCGTCATTTGTTTTTTCTTTCACCATTCAATCCCCGCATCACATGCATTACCACCGCTTTGCCCACACCAACTGCTCCATAAGAAGTGCCCACAAAAGAAATGGGTCATCGACATTGCTTTCATATGGAACTCAAAAACACGTCCTAGGTGTGTTTTCATAAGAGAAACCTCTTCTTTTTTTAAAGTCTTTCTGTCCGTCCGTTCCAGAGGGAGATATGGAACGAAAAAGAGAGGAAAAAGGGTTATTGAGCCAACGAGTATTTGCTCTTGCAGAGAGAGAGAGAGAAAGACGAACAGCGGTGCGGACGGCGTCGGTGTTTTGTTTTTTTAATGAAAGGGTACGTTCGTTGCACTCTTGTGCAGCACGCGGCGTTTCCCCTTGTCATAACCCTGGAGGAATGCTAAGACCACTGCTGAAGATATCTGGTGGCCATAAGTAGGTGAAGTCAAGGCTTGATGCCGGACTTGGTCGGGAAAGGTTTACGCGCTTTTTGGGTACGAGACTTTGGGATAAAACGTCCTTCTGCGATAATCCTTATTTCATAAATATACTTGGAAGATTTTAGCGAATGTCTTGGAATATAATCTTTAATACGTTCATCCAAGTAAGGAAAATGTATAAATGAACCCATTGATGACACTTTTCGAAGCATTGAAGTTTGGCAGTGACCAGAACGAATTTATTGATTCAGAATACTTCATACTTCATTGGGGTTTCTTGGAGGAGGGAATGAGGCTTTCCGGGCAAGATGAGTTGTGAGGTGGTTGGATTTTGCTTGTTTTACTGAACAAAAATGCAACGAGTGGAATAACATTCCATTGGTAGTGACTAGAATGATTTTCATTATTTAGAATTCCTCATACCTCATTAAGGGTTCATGAGGGGGGAGGGGGGGAATGACGCTTACCGGGCAAAATGAGATAGTTTAGATAGCTTTTGGTTCTTTTGCTTAGCTAAACTGCAATGATTGTAGCCAGTCCACTTACGTTCACCACAGTAACACTATGAATAGCAATTTTCGTAGCTTTCAGTAGGTAGTGGTATACCAGAGAGTGTCGTTATTCAGAATCCCTTATTCCTCATTGGGGGCTCTTGGGGAAATGAGGCTTACCGGGTGAGATGAGGAGTGAGGTAGTTGGTTTTTTCTTTCTTTACCAAGCGCAAAAAAGCAATGAGTGGAACACGTCTACGTAAAAGCAGCGCAGCAACCCTGTATTCTACGTTTTCGTTCAAATATGGTGGTGACCAGTGTGGATGTATTTATTCAGCATCACTCATACCTAATAGTTCGTATCATCGCGAGCAAGATTGAGAGGAATGTGAATGAGGTATTCACATTTCTTCAATTCCAAAATGAAACAGCAAATGACAAATGTTAATCTACATACCATAACATTGGGGATTACATAAATCCACTTCTTGTAATTCATCTTACAAGAGGATCCGTACTGACGAGAAAATATTAGAAGTTTATAAAATTTCAATTTGAAATGAAAGTAAAATTTATCGTATTTGTCATCTGCCTTAATAGATGTCGGAGAGGCTATCTTTTATTTCTTCACTTGAGTCGTGGTTTGCAAGGATTTTAGACAATTTAACTGCTCAACGCTCTTTTTCAATGGAGGCGCACAGCAAGACATCTTTTACGTTTTTACATGCATTGCTCACTTACCAATTTGTCTTGTTTGAAATTAAAAAAACATTATCGAATTTATGTATCAATGTTGTATGAATCCGTAAATACTGTTTGATCATCAGTGTACGAATTGAAGCAACTCTTCCTTACAGAAAAACAGTTTCAACATTATACGCTCACCGTTTCTAATTTAATCTTGCAAAATAAATTCTCCAGGCGTTGTAAACTCTTTTCCATTGCTTTTCTTATTATAGGGCCATATGGGGTCGAACCCGGTCCATTTGAATAGTGGAAATAAATCCATAATATTCGGGAGGTCATGAACTTCGCGTGCAAAATTTTAATGCTAAATTTCAATCAATAATGTGCGAAATTTTAAAGCTGCATGATCTCTGCTTATTGAGTTTCAGGCGAAGGCACACCCACACCTTATATTATTTTAATTACTAATTTTTTATTAAGAAAGAGTTTTCCTTTCCTTTCCTTTCGCCCCATCTTTTACTGCATCTTCCCCTACTTTCTCCCTCCCCTCATTCCTCCCCCCTCTATCCCCCTTCGTCGATGGAGGGAGTGGAGAGGCGTTGCGCGCTGTCTTTGACCTTTGAACTTTATCCAAACTCCGACGTAGAATGTCACACTCGCTCTATTGATGGCAGCACTAATTCATTCAAGATGGAGGGACCGCGTCGCAATTTCGGCCCTAACTCATCCTTTTAAATCTTAACGTTGTAATCGCATGACGGCATACGTGAGTAGAGCTTCCGAATTACTCGATTTCCCTGCACCAGAGTGTTGGAGCAATGTATTATTTGATAGGGAGATATCTGTAATGAAATGCTGCATCGTTGTAGCTTGGAGATTTTGTACTGTAGTAGCAAATATCAGCAGCTTGAGGATTCCTACGTTGTAATGGCGTTTTGTTGTAACTTGGGGATTTCTGTATTATAATGGTTTAATGCTGTAGCATAGAGATCTTTTTATTGTAATAATGTATTGTTGTAGCTTGGGGATTTTGTAATAAAAATGTGGCTTGTTGTTGCTTGGAGATGGCTGTACTGTAATAGTGTATTGTAGAATAGAGATTGTTGTATTGTAGTAGTGTATCATTGCAGCTTTGGGTTTTCTTTATTAAAACGGTGTATTGTTTCAGCTTGGAGGTTTCTGTACATTGATGTCGTATTGTTTTAGCTTGGAGATATCTGTTCTTATTAGCATAATGTTGTATCGTATAGATCTTTTTGTCGTAATATTGTATCGTTATAGCTTGGGGCTTTCTATATTATAATGGTGTATTGTTGTAGATTTGGAATTTCTATATCGTAATCTTGCATTCTTTCAGTTTGGAGATTTCTGTATATTATTGTCATATGTAGCTTAAAGATATCTGTGTTGTTGTGGTGCATGGTAGTAGATAAAGATGTCTGCTTTGTAATGGTGTACAGCAGTAGCGCAGCCAGGATATATCTATATGGGGATTCGAGACAGTTGAGTCGTGAGGACGAAAATATGCTTACCTTACAAGGGTTGGTATGTTCATGTTTGCTACATCCTACAAGAGATGTTAAAAAAACCTTTAAAAACATTAACTGGATAGAAAACGAGGAGATTTACACGGTTACGTTGTAAAATAATTGATCTTTCCGAGATTAAGGAACTATATTGTGATATCTTTCTTAAAGAATTTAATCCGTTTGGGGGGGGGGTTAACACTGCAAATCCCCTCCTCGCTGTGCCACTAAAGTACAGCTATATTAGTGTAGTGTGTTATACATTAGCATCAACGTCGCCAGCAAAAACTAATCCACCTGTCACTATTTATTAATAGTCATTATTAACTAGTATAGTACGTATAGTAACAATAATAGTAACAATAATAGTAACAATAATAGTAACTATCTATTAATAGTAATTCCAGTGTGCTACCCGTTTACCTTTGTATTTCCTCGTAACTATTTTGAAAGACTAATATTAATAATTAATGGATATTATAAGTTAATGCATATTTTATACTGTACATATGTATGCTTTTTAACCTTCGAACATTCGCACTTATCCATTTCGGGGTAAGTAGTACGTTATTCACAATACTCCGTATTACTTTCCTCGGATTTATATTTCGCTTTAGAAACTTTGATGTACATTCCCTTCTATCCCTTAAGCTATCTATTTTTCTTAAAATTAATTAGGTTTAAAAATAAAAGTCTTTCGTAATCTTTCACTTTCGTCTCATAGGTGAATATATGCTCTAACAGATACAGTAGATATTGGTGAAGATTGAGGATGTATCTATAATTGATGTTGGGGAACCAAACTGCATTCGACATCTGTATCGACCATGAGATTTTCAAGGTCCAAAAATTGAAGACCCTGATTATATCCAATGGACAGTTGAGGAAATAAGAGTGGAGCTAGTAATATTACTGTACCATGTAAAGGTTAGTTGATTTGAACTCTGGTGTACATAATAGATTTTCCACAGAACACACTTTATATTTTGCTCTGAATTTAGAATCCACGGTTCCAATAGTAGGAGATATAGCAATGCTTTTAAGAGAGTTTTTTAAGTCAAGGTATCTTTGGTATTTCCTTGACAGAAGACATATCTCATGTGGACTTCAAGACGATGTTGGAAAATCCTGGTGTAAACCGTTAAGGATATTTTAAGGGACAAGTACATTCGGTTTTCATCAGATCCAAATTGAATTCTGAGTGATAAAAATACGATTCAATAAAAGTATATTCCGCAAACGTGCAAGAATATAATCCAAATGAACGTCTACATCTGCATAAATATCCTGCAAGCCGCCTTCAGGCGTGTGGCAGATAATTTCTTGGTGTAAACTCCAAGAAATTACAAGGAAAACTGCAAGGGAAACATCAGAAAGGAATAATTAATACCAGAATGAATTTTTAAATTTTAGCAAGTTTGCTCATGCTTCAATAGCTAAGAAAAATCCGTCCTCTTGTAAAAACTCCTATATTTATTCTTCGCTTCGCGAGAAATAAAGAAAATGTATCATTCGTTCACTTTTGTCTTGCTCTTGGTTGCGATAATATGGAAGGTACTGAGGTAGGAGTGATAGTTATAAATACATTTCGCCACTCCTTGTTGAACTCTATAGAAAGATATATTAATAGCGTCATAATATTGCACTTAGGTGTAACTTTTTCACTCATGGCATCCTGGTTCACCGAGGAGATGAAAATTAATTAATTACCTCATGCCTCATCTTAGATGGAGTGAGGTAGTTTCCGCTGTATAGGTGTTCCTTGATTAAAGCCGTATCTTAATGAGTGGGATATTTTTATTACGCTTTAGACACAGGATTGAGGAATATTTGTATCATTTACTTTGTCATGATTAGTCTTGGCATGATAACATGAAAGCTAATGAGGTGTGAGTAATGCTGAGGAATGGAAATTCTAAGATATGGAAAGTGTTTCTCATAGGACCATAGTGCAGCACTCAAGTGGATATTTTCACTTCTTTAATGAGGAAAGCAAACTACCTCACTCCTCACTCGCAAGGGCAATTCAAAGATATGGAAAATTTTACTCATAGGACAATTGTGCAGTACCCAAGTGGGCATTTTCACTTCTTTGATGAGTGAAGCAAACTACCTCACTCCTCTTACCTAATAAGCCTCATTACCCCTCCATGTCTTTTGGTAGATCATGGTGTATTGTTTGAGGCTGAAACCCACCTTCGGGCAAGTGTCTTCTCAGACGGACAAGACATCTGAATGTTCGTTACTAAGATGATGAGTGATTTTTTGCACATATGCATTTCTGTAGTCTTATCTATTGTCGATGGATAGTTCTCCATGGAAATTCACTCTATAAGGCTCCATTATTTTTATTTAACAATCGCCGTCACAATTCCCCCCTCCCCCCGCTAGGAATTATAATCCGAGAGGTCCCATTTCATTCCCACTCCGTCACATCCAAGCGAGGATCCCGTAAGAAGCAATAAGCTGACGAAATAGCATTTCCTCTCCAAATCGCATTTGCCCCTTCACAATTTCTCACTCCCAATGTACCACTCCGAATCCTAAATAAAACCCTCACTGCGGTGGCTCCCGAAAAGGGATTGATGCAGGTGTCACTAGCAGCGCGCGAAAATAATTGAAGAGCGACTCTTCCTCCATTTTCTTTATGGTGAAATGGGGCACCGGGCTAGGATCTAATCCCTAGCACATCAATCGACACTCTACTGGCATCCAGTTCATTTTATATTTCGTCCTTCTTTTGGTTAACACGTTTCGGAAATTTGGTTATTAACGTTCAAAATTGTGTGCGACCTCTTTTTTCGTTTTCTACGTAAAAGTCTTTATGCTGAGCCAACATAGAGTAGAAATGTAGAAACACCAAGCTACACGCTTCGCTTTAATTGGATTTCATGTTTAAGGAATTCCTTTCCAATACAACCAGCCTAGATTTCCATAGGTAAGAGTATTTATGGTGATATATGATGTTTTATACAGTGAAAAGCATCATAAGTTCACATTAATCACCTAAATAAATTTGTAATCAGTAAAATCGAAAACATAATTGCGTTATCTGAGCTATTTCTGTAAGAAACACAAGGAAAAGTGTGAAAGGTAACTTTGTACATTAAAAAGTGTGCCTATGAATATTCCCTTTGGAGGTATAGACCTAAAAAAAGCCTGACAGGACCAGGAATCGAACCCGGACATACATAAACGGATGTGTAACAGTTCTGGGATAATTGGGTAGAGCAGTTAGGAAAGTGGAAGATCCGGGTTCGAAACCCGGTTTGTTCAGACATATTTTTGCCCATTTCTCATTGGAAATATATGAAATGCTTGTAATATTTATCAATAAAATTTAAACGCTACTTAAAAAAATAGATTGATAACTTTTATGTCGTTGAAATCCAGCCATGATTGCTGTTCCGTGTTATCCGATGAATTTTGTGGGATGCTTCCCAGCTCGGTGTGCAGACTGACTAAAACGCACCAGCGAGGCTTGATTCAATCCTGATTAATAGTAATGAGTTGGTAATTTGATCTGTCATGAGAAATTCTACATCCTGCCTGTCATATACATCTTTTTATCTAGCTTCCTATTGGAACTGATGACCGTTTAGAATTTCTACATCAGAAATGCCAAAAATATCATCCCTTATCACCTGCATAGTTCATTTATCTTAAAAACAGGCAAAGTTATGTATGCTAGGCTGAAATATCTAGCATTAGGAATTTTTTCCGTAAAACGCAAATTTTTC
The DNA here is from genome assembly GCA_000376725.2 of Ladona fulva. Taxonomy (NCBI): domain Eukaryota; kingdom Metazoa; phylum Arthropoda; class Insecta; order Odonata; family Libellulidae; genus Ladona; species Ladona fulva. The sequence goes on from KZ308276.1 coordinate 408,769, forward strand.
TTTTGTAAAATAATGGTCATGAGTAAAAGTTTGAATTTTGATAACACCCGCAATTTTATTAGAATTTAGTTCCGTTAATTATTTGTCTTAGGTTCTCAATGAAAACGTTACCGTCAACGTTACTGTCACGTTAACATTATGTTAACGTTACGTTAGCGTTTCGTACGTTAACGTTAGTTATTTGAGAGAGTCGAGGAGGTTTTCGCTTCGTATCTTTTCCATATTTTTATACCAACATCATTCCGCAATAATCCGCAGATGTTCTTCGATTCCCACCCAACAATGGGTGGAAACCTCTTCATTATTCATCCCCGTTATTTTCCAACAATGGAGCGCTTTTGTTTCTCTTATTGTTACAAATGCCATCACGTAGGTAACAATTGGACCGTGGCTCCCATTGTGTAATTTCTCATCTAGGTTCGCGCATAACCCAGATTGGAAGACGGATAGCGGCTCCATCTACCGTTAAGACGAGGAAAGAATTTCCTCTTACTTTCATCCCGCCAAGCTTCTGCTTTTTCCGCTAATTACACCCATTCTAGCTACAAAGTCGAGAACCTTATAAATTCGAGCTCTTCCTCGTTTTCCGTGCTCGCGAAGCGTAAAACTATGTAAACCGATCAATCTCCGGGGAATTCGTAGCGTTAGCAGAAGGAGACTTAAACAAATGTATAATAGTCATGTTAAGTTTTTCTTTGCAGATATATACAAAGGGGGTCACAAACAGGGAAGACCTCCTTCCTGCGTCAAAGGTATAAGTCGATAATCTTGCAAAAATTAGCAATTGGATCTCTAGAATGTAGGATCGATGTTAATTTATCATTTCAGACGAAGTTATGGGTTACCACAGGATATCATTATGGGGCCTTTACTTTTATTGATAAAAATCATTCCCTGCTAGCCAATCTTAATTAGTGGAACATTTTTCGTTTGTTTTTTGGTACAGGATCGAGGAAAAGGTATCATTTATTTACTTTTCCTTCTACCTTATTCATGGCTGGAAGAATGTGAAAGCTGCTGCGGTATGAGCAATTATGAGTACTGGCGATCACCCAAAACACTCCTTGTTGAATGCTATGAAAAGAGTTATTCATAGGTTGATTATGCTGTATCTACATAAAATCCTTTTTGCATTTGCAATTGCAATCCTTTGGGCATTTTGGCTCATAGAGGAACACAGACGCAAAAACACCTCACTCCTCATAATTCTTCACTCCTCATCATTCCTCACTCCTCATCTTTCCTCACTCCTCATCTTTCCTCACTCCTCATATTTTCTCACTCTCTATCCGAACCATTTTATAGCCAATGTAAACTGTTTTGAGGTCCAAAGTGACCTCCAGGCTAAGCAAATTTTCTTCCAATTTTAATCGATGGCTTAAGCGAAGAGATCAGTGCCTTGGGTAGGATATTTGTGGATGACTCAGTAATCCCTCATTTCTCTATCCATTACACATAATAGGGGTGAAAATTCGCAACTATAATCACATAACTCAAATTCTTGCAGCAATTTCTTCTAAAGGGAGCTGTAAGGCAAGGATATAAAATTATGTAATATATTTTAAAAGTGTCGCCTCATTTGAGTAACTCGGGGTCACGAGCAACTCAAACTGCATCCGAAAAATCTGCAGTGTGGCAATTAAACAACTCGGTTTGCCGAAGCACATTTTCGGTAAATGCGATGAAAAGGCGAGAGAGCGAAGCTACTTCACTTAAGCCGGGCCTCGTCTGGAATATGCAGCATGTATGTGGAATCCTGCGGACGAAAACTGCATCGGAGTACTCGAGAAGGTGCAGCGTACGGTTGAACCATAAAACAGCAGGAGATACTTATAGATCCTCTCTGGGAATCCTCGGAGAAAGGAGATCAGGGGATTGCTCGAGGTTGCTGAATACGTTTGGTGAAAGTTTGCGACCGCACTGCTATTTCGGCCAATCCAACTGAGAGTCAAAATGAGATGGGTCGAATGCAGAAATTATTCCGAAAACTTATACTTTCCGCAAAATAACAGCGGTAGTAATGAACGGAAGGAATCATTTGATGTCCATTCTCCTTATTAAAACTGAAAATTAGAAAATCCGGTTTTCGGTCACGGTCGAAAAAGTAAACGGTTAACCGGACAACAGGACAACCGAGGAAACATTCTGGTTACTCGTGATATAAAGGGTGATAGTAATAAACGAATATTTAGGTCACTTGAAGTTTACTCTTATTATTGCAACTGTGAATTAGAAAAAACCGGTTTCGGTCAATACCGAGAAATTAACCGGTTAAGAGGATAACAGAGAAAATATCATTATAAAGCGTAATATAAACCGCGATAGTAATAAACGAAAGGAATATATTAGGTCATTTGACGGTTACTTTTCTTAATAAACGTTTAAATTAGAAAACCCCAAACCCAAAAAATTGGGTTTGGGTTATAAAAATCGAGAAAATAAACCGGTTAATCGGACAGCAGAAAAAAATTTTATTATAACGATTGTTTGCGTTATAAGAATATTGCTTTATTGTTGTAATTATTGTCTGCTGCTGTAAAATACTTAGCACTAAGACTGGTTGGACCTCAACCCCTCTACCATTGGCTACTTGGAATTAGAAGAGGGAATGAGGCTTGATAGGTTAGATGAGGAGTGAGGTCTTCGCTTTCCAAAGTGAGCGAGACAAGTCCATGTAAGCGAAGCACAACGGTTTTTATCTTCTATTAATTCTCATAAAGGTCGTTAACATAATGGTAAAATATTATAAGAGGAAAGCGTTATTTATCAAAGTTAGAGTTTAATTATATGAGAAGATAAAATCTAGAGATGGAAAAGAGAGACTCTTTAGGGAAAGAATTATTATAAAATCACAGAAAAAACAATTTTGATCAACATGGAAAGTCTAAGCAGACCAGGTTTCATCTACGTGGATTAGGGTTTAGTAAAGCAATTTTGGTGTTTAGTGACGTGAGCACATTAACAGTTTTACTTTTGCGAGATTTTAATGCTGCGGTACCCTAAATTTCACATCTAGAACGATACTTTATCCCTTATGTCCCTAAGGAGAGTGAATTCAAGGTTCTCTACATCGGATATCAGTGAATTAATATAGTTTTATGTTCATTGGGTGCGGAAGAGTAAACTTGTACACAATTTCAACAATGAGTCTTATACTGCGAAAGAAAAAAGTTATGGTNTCAATAATAATAATGAAGATGATAATGACAACAATCATAATAATAATTATAATAATTTCGTCTTTATTAATCGGGTGTATTTTAGTCAAGGTTACCATTCTTACAATAAACCCTTTTCAAATACAAACACACGCACATTAGCAATACTCTGACAAGGATTCGAACCCCGGACCTTAGTGTTGTGAGGTTAGAGCGCTAACCATCACCCCTCCGAGGCCGACAAAAGTCATTACTGCAAATAAATGTGTGAATTACATCGGATAATATCTTGAGCACCACAAGATATGTACTCACATACTATTCACTACACAGACTTTAAAATGCATTCCTATACGTACATCCCAAGTTACCTCTGCTACAGAGAAACCAAGCAGCTTCCGAATCGCAGCATTTTTTTCGCCCTCTGAAAATCTTCGATCGCATTTAAATTCATCCGCAGCTCCTTTTAGCTTCTTTAACATTCATTCGAGTTCTTAATTGGAGAGATAAATTCGTAGAGCGTGGATGAGAGGTCAAATGGGGAATTTTGGAGGGACGGCAAAGGGTCATAAGGATATGAAATAGGAATGGGCGGAGAAATTGAATGAATAGGATGAGCTGTAACACGTTTCCCTTCGAGTGATAATTTTATTGTGAATGCATGGGATAAATATTGCGGAATATTTTACAAGTTTATATACATCAGTTGTGTAGCCCTGTTTTGTCTCTTGGAAGATAAGGGGAGTAGCAAGCAATGCAGTAATTCCTTACGTTTTCGAATATTCTGTCCTGAATATAATAAAGATGCTATCAGATTTATAATTATATATTTTTCTCGCGTGTCACCATTGGAATTCATAACTGCTTTTTAAACTATTTTTGAATTGTTTAAAACTATTTAAATGTACCTACTACAACATCGATTTTTTGAAACCGCTGAGTATCTCGCAAAATGTACGCAGTAAGATTGATCATAAATAAACATTTTGCAGTTACATTTGCAATTGAAATTCCACCTTCGTTCGCGAATTCAATGACGTATGTGATTTTAATTTGAAGCGATTAATAGGAATGAAGGATTTCATTTCTTCATGTCTTACTATAATGGTGAGGTATGAGGTCTTCATACCTCACTATACGTCTGTCTTTACAAGGTATTATTTGCGTAATATAAACCGCGATAGTAATAAACGAAAGGAATATATTAGGTACTTTGACGGTTACTTTTCTTAATAAACGTTTAAATTAGAAAAACCCAAACCCAAAAAATTGGGTTTGGGTTATAAAAATCGAGAAAATAAACCGGTTAATCGGACAGCAGAAAAAAAATTTTATTATAACGATTGTTTGCGTTATAAGAATATTGCTTTATTGTTGCAATTATTGTCTGCTGCAGTAAAATATTTAGCACTAAGACTGTTTGGACCTTAACCCCTCTACCATTGGCTACTTGGAATTAGAAGAGGGAATGAGGCTTGATAGGTTAGATGAGGAGTGAGGTCTTCGCTTTCCAAAGTGAGCGAGACAAGTCCATGTAAGCGAAGCACAACGGTTTTTATCTTCTATTAATTCTCGTAAAGGTCCTTAACATAATGGTAAAATATTATAAGAGGAAAGCGTTATTTATCAAAATTAGAGTTTAATTATATGAGAAGATAAAATCTAGAGATGGAAAAGAGAGACTCTTTAGGGAAAGAGTTATTATAAAATCACAGAAAAAACAATTTTGATCAACATGGAAAGTCTAAGCAGACCAGGTTTCATCTACGTGGATTAGGGTTTAGTAAAGCAATTTTGGTGTTTAGTGACGTGAGCACATTAACAGTTTTACTTTTGCGAGATTTTAATGCTGCGGTACCCTAAATTTCACATCTAGAACGATACTTTATCCCTTATGTCCCTAAGGNGATGGTGACTCGTTCCTTCGTCTGTCTGTTCGTCTGTCCTTATCGCATTCGTTCGCCACTCACTAATTCTCCAGGGACTCAGGGAGTATTCGGCTGCAGGGGAAGGAGCGTATCCCTCGAAAAGTCGCATTTTCAGACGTGGAGGAAGAAATTTTCTTTTCCGTTGGTAGAGGGCGGCAGCGATGACAGGGTGGCGAAAACCCGCGACCCACCGACCCAACTCCACTTCTGATCGATACACTCCCTTCTCTCTGCTCCATCTCTTCCTCGGCCATCACTTCCATATCTGATACGGCCGCTGACGCTATAATTAATAAGTTCGCGTCGAAAACAACAATAAACAATAGCTACTCGCTGGTATTAATTACATTGTTTTCCTCGGTCCACTTCGACTGCATTGTTGTCTTTGTTCGGTCACATTCCCGCATGTCCTCTCTCAAAAATCTTTGACACAGATTAACTTCCGTTACACTGTTTCTATATTTTCGTCTTTGTTGTGGTTCGTTTGCATTTTTGATTTCCATTATTAACAATGAGTCTTATACTGCGAAAGAAAAAGTTATGGTTTCTTACAATTATTGCTCTGTAAAATGTTGTAGATGAAATTTTTTTACACTTTCAGGCTACGTTTTACAGACTAAAATGTAGTCAATAGTCACAAAAGAAATGGTAATTTTAAAAATAAACCTATTAACCGAAGCTATTACCCGTTGTTTCAACCCACTACTAGACGCTTACGGGTAAACTTGTTATTATAATAGGCCTTGTTCAATCGCCCCATGATAATCATGTTTTGCTTAGCATTGCATCCGTTTCGGTTTTTATTTCTGTTTTTTTTTTGAAAATGTTAAAATTCCAATAAAACATTTTCCAAACAAACCGTACACTTTTAAGGGGTTATATTTTGCTTGCAATTCCCCAATAGATTATTGTGACTTTTGTTGACTTGCTCAACTGTTGTGAATATTCGTAACCTAACTGTAAATATTTGTACGCAATGTTTTCTTAATTCGTTTATTAAAAAGTTGGTATCTTCGTAAAATACCGTAGTGAAATTGATCGATTTCGGACCAAACTATTACGCAACAAAAACCGTTTTAAACACGAAAGTGCTGCAGATTAACTATCTCTTTAAGAGTAAGTAAACATTCGCAAAAAAGAAACGTGCAACGAAAGATTTTCATAGTACTGCGCCGGAGAAGGTATTGGTGTGCGGCCCTATGAAAATCCGCGGTGAATACAATTGCTTAGCAACCATCTAGGGCAAGGTTATTTAGGCGAGTCAAAGAGATTTTCCTTTCAAAAAGTGTAGGAATTTGCTGATCTGGCCGAGAATAAAAAAAACGTTGGTATTGCGAGAAAATTTCTTCAAAAATGCACTCTTTTTGGACGGAGGAGCGAAATTAATGCATCCATCCTCAACCGCACCCTCGGGAATAATGATTTAGAAAGTAAATGTTGTAGTCTTTTTTTTTTATTAGGAGCGGAGAATAGGGTCATGAGCCAATGGAATGAAAGAGAACGTGTATAAGACTCACACATACATACACACACAGAATAGGGAAGATTTTTTTAACGTTGGTATCCATGGAGATGAGAGGCTGTATGGAGTGGTTGGAGAAAGGACGAGGAGAGGCCCTCTGAATTTTCCTTTCTTTTGCCCCACCGAACTCTTTCCGTCCTTTAGTTTCTTCGGTGGTGGTGTGGTAAGGCCTTCTTAGCTGAAACCTTATCAAAATGTCGAAAAATTTAAGTTGGCCCAATTTTTCTCTCGAGGTGAGCTGTTTATCTGCTTTAACCTTCTGTGTATCGCGTGACAATATCTTGACAATAATGCTGTCAATAATAATAAAAACATAACAATAACAATGACAATAACAATAATATGAACAATAATGGCGATGATAAAACCCATAATAACAATGATAACAACAATAAAAACTACAATAACAACCATAATAACAATGTAGAGCAGTTCTTCCATATAGGAAGCATAATTAAAATTGTTAACTTGTGTAACTCTGAAGTGAAAGGAAGGAAAGCTCTGGCAAAGAAAGCTTGCGAAAGTAAAAAGAATGAGTTAGGAGGGATATTAATTTGGTATTTAGAATATCTTCCGTAAAATCCACGAGTAATTTTAAATGGGTAGTCACTTGACTTCGAAACTTTTAAACGTTTTCGCCGAAACTGTGAATGCCGTTTCTGAAGTCGTGTTTGTTTGTATACTTTGGTGACTTAAAAAGTTTCATAAGAAATCGACACATAAGATATTAACTGTGTTGCACAGATGTCTTTCTTTTATGTGCGGGCATCTCTGGGTCTCTTAGCGAGTTTTCTATTAATGATAATTTCATCGTTACTTAACATGAAATCGCGACAGATGTACAATAGGACAAATGTACGAGGAAATGTCTTTATATAAGGATTACGTATGCTGGTAACCATGGTAACAGACTATACCTACAAATAAAAAAAATAAATTAATATTACTATGTATATTATTTCTTCTTGTCTGTATAGTAATCGGTCTGGGAGCTCGTTGTATTCTCATCCCCTCAACCATTAACTACCAAAAGCTTTGGGGAGGGAATGAGGCTCTCTGGGTTAGATGAGGAGTGGAACAGTTCGCAAGTGTTTCCTTCGCAAAGCAAGGAAAAATCAGCGCACTCAGCACTACAATCCTATGAATGGTATTTTTCATTTTGGAGTGACCAAAATCGGCGTCATTATTTAGCATCACTCATACCTCATAGTATCATTCGTATTGTAACAATCACGAACAAGACTGGTACAAAAGTAAACGAAAGATGCATTTTCCTATACCCTGTACTAAAAGACCGATGAAAGAAACTTCTATTCATTAATGTATATGGTTTTAAGGATTTTATTTCTTAGTACCTTACTATAATGGTGAGGTATGAGGTCTTCATACCACACTGACAAAAGTAAAGGAAAGAATTAATTCCCTGTTTCCTGTAACAAAAGATCATTGAAAGAGACTTTTCGTAAATTTATATGGAATGAAGGATTTCATTTCTTCATGTCTTACTATAATGGTGAGGTATGAGGTCTTCATACCTCACTATACGTCTGTCTTTACAAGGTATTATTTCTTTACTTTTGCCTTTTCTCGGCCAGTCCATCTTGGTGAATGAACAGTCTTTAACGCAATGCGATACGTTTACGATAAGGTATCTCAGCAGTTTCCATGTTGTGTGTTACTTTCTAGGCATCGATTCGATGGTGACTCGTTCCTTCGTCTGTCTGTTCGTCTGTCCTTATCGCATTCGTTCGCCACTCACTAATTCTCCAGGGACTCAGGGAGTATTCGGCTGCAGGGGAAGGAGCGTATCCCTCGAAAAGTCGCATTTTCAGACGTGGAGGAAGAAATTTTCTTTTCCGTTGGTAGAGGGCGGCAGCGATGACAGGGTGGCGAAAACCCGCGACCCACCGACCCAACTCCACTTCTGATCGATACACTCCCTTCTCTCTGCTCCATCTCTTCCTCGGCCATCACTTCCATATCTGATACGGCCGCTGACGCTATAATTAATAAGTTCGCGTCGAAAACAACAATAAACAATAGCTACTCGCTGGTATTAATTACATTGTTTTCCTCGGTCCACTTCGACTGCATTGTTGTCTTTGTTCGGTCACATTCCCGCATGTCCTCTCTCAAAAATCTTTGACATAGATTAACTTCCGTTACACTGTTTCTATATTTTCGTCTTTGTTGTGGTTCGTTTGCATTGTTGTCTATGATTATTAACTCCATTTACATTGATGTCTTCGTTTCAGGTATGTTCTCTCTGCTCGAATGATCGAAAGTTCGATTCCTTTGTTGTCTTTTCCGGTTACAATTTTGCTTTCGTTTAGGGCTATTAAATTTTTCAAAGTAGGTAATATATTATTTATATTCTAATAACAAATGTTTAGAGGGCACAGAAATACATTTGTGTAACAATTCCACTTAACTACTTATTACTTAAATACTTAGCGCTACCGGTTACTGACTGGGTTAGCCCATCATCAAGTACAAATAAAGTACTTAAAAGGAATTTTTGCATAGTAACATCCCTAACATATTATACTTTACCAACATAACCCAACTTAACTTACAACCTTATTGTTGTAAAATATTTCGGTAGGCGCTAACGGTCTAACAGGTTGGTAAACCTGTTCCTAAGCAGGCAACTTTCAGTTAGAATAGATTCTTTGCTAGGGAAAAATTACCAATCAACTTTTAAACATTTTACATTTACGTCATTCTATTTACAATTTGACAATGTTAGTTTTGGCCAATCTCTGTTGTATTGTTATCTTCCGTTATCCTCGTATTCATTTACACGTTCTCTGAACTAAGGAAATTGTATCCCTCCCTCTATTCCCTCAAACCTCAGTATACAAACAAAAAAGATCATATTTAAGGCAAGATAAATTTTATAGATGCAAGGTGTGCTTTCCTTAGAAACAACTTGTTCTTTTTTGCGGCTCTTGCTCAGAATCAAAAAAAGACAATTTATTCCTCATATTTTATCATTTATCCACATTTATTTCGTAGGTATGGCATTTTTAAGGGGTACAAATCGTAATAACCACATCGCGAGTAGCTTCAAATAACTTCTGACCCTTTTAGTCTTGTTCATTCTCTCTACAATATCTTAAAGGGGACAATTATGATTTCTGCATTCTTGAATTCCGTTGCCAGGTGATCCTGAACATTGATAGGTTCATCTTCTTTCTATTGTCAAAGCACGAAGATCGAATTTGCCCAAAGCCAAACATCTTCACGCTGTAGACAAATGTACATGCTTACACCGAGTAACAATACGCGGTACTGTAACAATTCGCGATACATGATGTTACACATTGTAGCATAATCGAAGAATTCAAGGGTACATAACATTTACTGCTACGCTGTATTCGTTATCGTATTATTAAAGCAATACTTTCTTACTAGGGTTTTGCAATAGCAACAATGTAACAATCATATAAACCAATCCCAACAAGAAATATGGTATTTATTACAAGTGGCGTTCAATAATATCTTGGATTCACATGTCTAACTTCAAACTAGAATAAAACCAATTGATATAGTGGTGCGGCATTGTTGAACAACATTGTTTACAAATTCACAAAGAGACACAACAATAACTTTCTGATAACAATAATGAACCCTCTACGGGAAAATTTTGCATGCTCTAAGAATACACTCATTTATAATGCGATATCTTCATACAATGCGAGTTAAATGGAGTTGAGACGTCATCAAGTTCGTTCAACCACATCTGCTGTTGTCTTGCTTGACTAAGAAATGATTAAGATACAGCCCTTTTAAACCTGTAACTTTTGTTGGTTGACTTTTATAGTTATCTATTTAGGTAGTCGAGTATGAGCATCTTTAATATAACAAAAAGTAAAACTGGAACTTAATTCAACCATCTTTTGTAATTTAATATTGAATTTCCTATCTCCATCTCAAAGGCTAAATAAGAAATATTTAAATATAGCTTTTATTAGTTATTAAAGATTTTTAGATTCTAACCACTGGAACCTATGCCAAACTATATGGTTCCACTTGAAAATTTTCTACCTATCTTATGAACTGTAAAATTTTCAGATCCTTCAGTACAAAGGTGTATGGACTACATGTTTGGATGGATTTTACATGCGTTCATTACGGGAGTGATTCCGGGAGGTCTTGCGTCGATCCTACACGTTGAATTATTTAGCCATTTGAGAACGTTCGAAACTACTCAGGGAAACTTTATGTAGTTCCTTTCCTTCTGTACCCTTTCCTTTCTTATCCACGACTCGCTTCATCATTTTCTCATCATGGATTTTACTATCCCAAGGTCTCCGATTTTCTTCCGAGGATTTCTTTCGCTCAATCTCCAAGTAAATTTATAGACATTGACTACCATCGGTGGGTTCAATGTGCTTGGTTAGTACGTCAGAGCGACTCCCGGGTGTTCTTTTTGAGTTTCATTGCATTTAGAAAGGTCCTTCACGTCAAGAAGGATTTTGCTCCATTATGCACCATCGAACCGACAATGAACTTTATATTTATCAGCAATCGAAAGAGAAACAAAACATCCTATTTGTATTTTATAGTCAGAGGCGAAGCCAAAGGGGTGTTTTTGGGGGTTCGCCCCCTCCCCCCACGTGAGAACGGAGCCAACGCTAAATGAAAGCATCCGAGAGCATGGCTTCTTGCAATTAAGCTACACAAATACCACTGGAGATTCGCAAGTTATGCATGTTAAAGTAAATCAGATTATATTTTAACTGTGGTTAAAACTGCAAAACCATACAGATTGTCGATGGATTTTGGAAACAAACAAAAAAATGCCTTAGATATTATTGTTGTTTTTTTGGAGATGGTTAAGTTAATTGTTGTTTAAAACTCAAAAACCCCATCAACAATATTGATGGATTAAGTTAATTGTTGTTGAAAACTCAAAAACCATCAACAATATTGATGGATTAAGTTAATTGTCGTTGAAAACTCAAAAACCCCATCAACAATATTGATGGATTAAGTTAATTGTTGTTGAAAACTCAAAAAAACCCCATCGACAATATTGATGGATTAAGTTAATTGTTGTTGAAAAACTCAAAAAACCCATCAAGAATATCGATGGTTTTTTGATTTTTTCAACAACAATTAACTTATCCATTAGTGGCCACTTCTATTCTAGTTTCTATTTTCATTAGATTCGGGAGGTGGTATTCATGCCACTGGATTGTGGGCAATGCAGCGCATGAACCTTTTACCAAAGGCGAACGCGCTACCCATTGGCTACCCGAAAACCTGGGAGCCTTTACTCTCCACTTCTCTACTTTACCGCAACTGAAAATATGATTTACAACCAAAATAATCCATCTCCAGCGTCATTTAATCACTGCTGTTATCAGTTATCTAATCTGTATCGACAAATAACGTCACGACATAAATCGCGATGTTGCGATATGACTCTTTTTTGAATGCATGCGAGGCTTTTATCCATCTATGGAAGTGGATCACGTGACCTTTCGATACACGGTTTTTTCGCGATCAATCTCGACCCCATTCGACCGCGGAAAGAGGAAGCACTCATAGGGACGTGACCTCTCTCGAAACACTGGTCGACACTTTTCACTATGTGCATACCTCAAGTACCTACTTGACCCATCGAGATAAGAAACATACGGCCGATGAAGTGCGGCTTTTCTCAGAATCTTAAAGTGTATTACACGTTTATTTGTGTGTGATATGATTCATCGGGGAACTGAAATTAAGGTGATGGTTATGAATTGGTCAGTCTCATGCTTTATTTACGAAAATTTTGCTTTTTAATCATAGTTAGTACTGCGTGGTAAACTTATAGTCGTGGTTTAGAAAATTTAGCGTGACATCATCGCCTACAGTGATTTTAGATGGTACACATTCGACTGTTCGTTTCATTTAAGCGTAACTTAAAGAGCTGGGTTGGGAAGAATTACTATCAAGACGTAAACCAAATCATGCCTAGGGATAAGTTCAAAAGTAGTAGAGGAAAGCCTTTCATGAAAGAACTGAAAAATAGACTTAAGGATCCAGATTAAAAATTGTACTTAAAAACTGTAATTATAAAGTTTTAACTCATAAACAGAGAATAGATACCTGCAAATATTAATTTATGAATCGGGGAATAACAGAGTGAAACAATTTACCTAAAAATGTTTCGAACCTTTTCTCCGTAACTGCGAAGCCTTTATAAATATAATTGAAAGGTTTATGTAAACTTTTGTAATCTCAAATTGTGCACTGTAAATTAGATTTAGTAATAGTTACGTAGTCTACCTTTTCACTAAGTTATTATGTACAATTTTGTGAAATATATTGAAATGACTTAGCTTACTATGTAAATTGTTTGAAATTGTAAACTGAAGTTTGCTTATTCTTTGTGATGAAATGATGCGATGCACTGTCTTCGGGAGGTTTTGGGGATTTTCCCCCCGACTTGGGTGAATACCAGGTAGGGTGTTTTATTTCGGTTTTTCCTCAATAAATCCCTGGCTTACTGCCAAGCTGTTGTCATTAAATACGTAATGTCATCTGTTATTTTTATAAGAAATTTACATCAAGTAGGCTTTCATGATTTGAAAACAGTAGAATAAACAATATAAATAATGGTAAGAAATATATTGAGTTATTATGATTTTGCGGCAGAATTGTTTTGTGCTAAGGAGGAGTAGATATATACGATAATTGATATATTTTTAAAATAAATTAAGTCCCGTCATGCTTGACGGGAGCGTTTACTAGTT